>JACXGM010003083.1:5953-43546 GCA_016801145.1 Umbra pygmaea | reverse complement strand
ACATCCTCAGTTCCTACACCACACGAACGCAGCACACACACCAGATCGCAATCACCAGAGTACTGACACCTGCCTTCATGCACACAACAGCACATATATACAGGTCCTCCATTAGTCCTCTTTGCGAGGTATTATTCTATGGAACTACTGAGCGCTTTGTACATTTTGATTACCCGTGTTTTGACCATTTTTCCTCTCTTACTCTCGAGTTCGCCTAGTGATTCCAGTACTGTGCCTGTGACCATCCGTTTACTGACCTTGTGAGCCGTTATTCTTCACCACCCTCCCGGATCCCGATTCTGTACCTTAGCTGTGTCTTCTGGCCTCGACCCTGCTATCTGACCACGACCTTGCCAAGTGTTTCTGGACCTCTGCTGTGTCTTCTGGCCTCGACCTTGCTACCTGACTACTATTACATTGCCTATTGTTTATGTACCTTTACCTATTGGGATCCTGCTTATAATATATATATCTGTGGTAACGAACTATTAAAATACGCTATATTTTAAGCCACTGTCTCCAGTCGTTACATTGCTCTTACAGGGAGGTGTGTTCAGGAAAATTCTGGGTGTATTGCTATCTTGAGGCATCGGAAAGTGATCGCGCCATTGACCAACAAAAACCTGGTCTAAAGTCAATGGCGCAGTATGTCGTTGTTATATTAAAAGCGAATGAGTCAAATGCACCTAGGCGTATGCACAGCGCATGCAGACTATGGTTGTTGCAACACAAAGGGAAGCACAGCAGCACAGAAATATCCAAAAGATTATAAATAAAAATATTACGGTGCAAATTCACCGTCATAATAGCAATATGCGAAACATACAAACGCGCCTGGCTCTCAAAGGGAATGGGAGATGAATCTCTGATTGGTTTATTGCATGTTACGCCCAAAACACACCTATGAGTTAATGAAGACACTTAGTACAACACTTTTAGATCATGCGCCTGGTGCATGGACCCTTTTTTCTGCTGTCAAACTAGCGAAAGTGGATTTGGACACGCCCAAACTGCACTTTCGCCATGCGCTTCACGCCGTGCGCTTAGATCATTAAAATAGGGCCCATTATGTTTTAAAATAAAATATGGAGTTAATACAGTAGAAGGGAATTTCAGGTTCATTGTATACAGGTTCATTGAAAAAGTTTTGCTCTTCAGCAGATTTTTGTGAGTTCAGATTTTTTTGAGTTCAATGATAACAATTTAAGTGGATTAGGAATAATAGGTTCCAGTGAATGATTGCTTATTGGCAATTGAAAGGTACATTTTTAGAACAGTCTGCTGTCTCCGTTGTCTCCATTTATTTATATTACTTTATTTTTTATCAAATTAGTAGGCTTCAAGACATGTTTTGATAATAAAGAGGTAGTTTATTTGTATATTAACCATATGTTACTTTTTGTGGAACTTTTCTGGTGTTAACCAATTTGTGATTTTGCCTAATTTTATGGGCAACTAATTATAATCTACGAACCAAATAGTTGAATGGCTCTGCTATTCAATTTTTTTTATTAATTTCTGCCATCAGAGACTCAGTGATGTTGTCATGGTTACTGGGGTTTCCCCCATTTAAAAACACTTTTTTTAATTTATTTTTTCTTATTTTGCCCCAGATAGCTTTTTAAATAGGGCCCTTAAAGGAGAACTCTGGGTGATTTCAAAATGTAGCTCTGTTGTTTGGATATCTGGAGTGCTGTCAGTAGCAAGAATAACTCAAAAGGTCTGTATTGCCAAAACCGTGTTATCCCCCTGCTCCAGTTTACACCCGTTACGCATTTACGGGGCAAGTTTTAAAATGTGCTTTTAGCCTCTACACATGTTTGAAATGTCATTAATAGTGCATATAGCCATGTGCAGTGATTCCTTCCTTCGAACACAGCGAATCTGACAAATCAGACAGTGTACATACCTCTGTTTATTTCCCGTTTTTCAGTGAAGTCCACACTAGTTGGTTGTCGATGTAATACAATACAATATTCCAAAACCTATTTTTCCACATAAAAACTATTCTCCTTTTACACATAGTTATGTGTAAAAGGGGTGGAGAGTCAAAGTGGGTCAAAATCAAAGGTTTAAATGATTCTAATTACTCTCCTAACACATGATTAAGAGATTTTGGATATTTATTAAGAGATTTTAGATTTAGTTCACACTTTCTCTCATTTAAAACATAATTTAAAAGTTTTCTGTTTTACAAAGATATTTTAAAAGACTTTTTCCAAAGAGATTGTTTGTTTCTTAGAGATTTTAAGAGTTCTATGATTCAAATTTATTTTTAAACATTTTATAAAGACATAATTAGGTTTAAGACATTTATTTTTATTTTTACAAAAGAGATTAAGAAGCTTTTTACTTTTTACCAAGAGTTTTTTGATTAGCAAAAATGTTTGGTTATGATTTCATTCTTGTACCATCTGAAGAAATATTTTTAACCAGTCTGTGCAATTATTTGTTTTTCACTGAGAAGAGTCTGGATCCGGCAACATGGAGATCCGTAAGGAAGGAATGTCTTGGGACTAGCTAAAATGACAGCCAGGCTAGTCCTGAACCACAAGAGACTGTTCAAGCTTAAGATCAACTGGATGGTCAAGCAATAGACAAGAAGAAGAAGCATCAAAGGCGGACCTGTTTCCAGCTGCCCATTCCAGGGGGAGCTGAAATGACAAATGAAGGGAGGAACTGAAATCATCATGGAGAGCTTGAAAGTGATTTCACCAAACAAGGGATTGGGACACGCCAACTAACAGCCACGGTAGTCAACAGTCAACAACAGATCAGGAGCAAAAAATATGACTCAGAGGGGAGTCAAGTAACATGCATTTGATATTGGACATTGATTTTATGACAATGTGGTAGAATTCGGAAGAAATAACACAATTTGATAAAAAATAAAATAGTTAATATGAAGTTGACTATGTACTTTGAATTTTCTTTCCTGTTCCAGAATGCATCTCATGTGTGAAAGCTTCTCTCATATGCATGGAAAACCAATTGGCTAATCACTGATGAAGGAAGACCCTGAGAATTGATCTTCCCGGGAGCACGGTTTGGGTGGATGATACCACCACAACTCGAGTCCTGAAGTCTTTTGACACAAGGTCGATCACAGACTGTACTGTTGCAGATGAAGAGACCTTTGAGTTCTTTTCACAGCAAGCACAGTACCAGCAGAAGATGGAAGAAAAATCAACATCAACAAGAGAAAGAAAAATAAGAGGACGTCAAGTAAAGCTTTAGGCCGGTTGGTCTGAAGTCATGAACTGATAGAGGATAGAGGACCATAAGACAAGGGACAATGCTAGGTACTGGGAATAAAGGGTTAGCTTCACATGTAAATGTAGGATATGTATATAACATGCATGGCGAGACAATGTCTCATAGGACATGCTGGAGGAAGAAGTGACTGTTAAAGTTAGCTAAAATTAATGAAGGTTCTAATCTTTGAATTTAGCCAAATTTAGCATTAAAGTTTTATACTGTCATAGGTCAGAGAGCAGGGTTTGGAGCTCCTGGGTGGCATTTAACCAACCTGGTATGAGGAGGGTGTTGATTGGAGAATGTGATGATTCATTATCATTTATTGAGTTCCATATATGAACATGTTAATTATCAGTTCGAATTTTTATATGTACTCATCTATACTCATTTATTTGTAATCACATGAAACAACATATTTTGGTACATGTAGGCTTGGTACATTATCTGCACATGCTTACATTCATACATCATTGATTAGTCAATTGGCTAGGTTGGAAAGTATTTTATTTGTAAGTCACTGAGGGGGGAAGATGTTTGGCTTCCAGCCTCTGGTACGATAGTTGAGAGCAGAGATGGTTTTCTTAAATATTTGAGTTGATTTCAACTCTTTTGTTGAGAACTAGGCTCTTCCCCTCACCCATTGTTTCCAGGTCTAGATTTTTGCACTTCCTGGGAAGCGCCAAAGGGGGGTATGTGGTAGTACATTTATAAGAATGGATGGTTTTTATAAGAGTATCAATATGTTTGATCACACATACATACTATTGAGCCTGGGGAGCCTACAGGCCTCATCACTTACTGTAGAAGGTTCTGGATGTGCCACCAATATTTCAAAATAAAGGAACCTTAAAGTATGCTTACACAAATTAATATAAAGGGATGACCGTATATGTCATGAGATGAAACAGTAAATGGTGGAGAAATTACAGGTCCATCCAAAACCGCCTAAATAATTAACATACAGGGTTGGAGTTTGCCCATATAATTAACATAAGGGGGTTTACAGCTGATATTATAGAATAAGTTACATTGGGATGTTTGGAAAAAACCCTCCCAAGGGGTAGGCATAAAGTAGTGTCATGTGTGTAATAAAACTGAGTGTAACCCTTAGATTTTTGGTCTGCTTGGCCTTGGGGAGTGGACTCTGCTTTATGATCTGTCATTATGCTGATTTGTCATTAAAGTCTATTTGGATTCAAAACCTTTTATACAGTTTTCTCTGTTTGCAGGACAGAAGGTAACTGTTGGGCTTCTCCTGCCTTGACTCCACCAAGATTTGCTGCAGGTCTTTTGCAGTCCCTTGTGGGTTTTTCACAACCTGCCATTTCAGAAATCTGGTTGATAGCTTTCTTTTTCTGCTAGGTAGTGTAACCGGTGTTCCCTTAACTTTGAACTTGCTCACTATGCTTCCAACGTTGTCTTTGGGAACATTCAGTGCCGGTCAAGACAGAGAGGAAGGACAGAGATACAGTTTCAGCCAGGGCTCAAATTTCTATCACTCATGTGTGGTCCAAAGTGGTGAGTATAGACTGCTACACCAAACCCTGTCATGAAAAGACAATTTTGAATACATTTTTGTTAAAGCCATCCTTGACCTGGACCACCAATAAAACTTGATGCTACTGAACACCAATACTAAAGTTGTGCTGCTAGTCCTCTGATTGCCTAATGTAATGATTCCCATCGTAGGCGATTTAAGATTATTTAAAGTGGCTTCAGCTATTTTATCCACTCATTTCTTGTGAAAGTGTGATGATTGTGAAATTGTAAGGATTTAGAAAGTGTGATGTTTGTGAAAGTGTGAGGATTGTGAAAGTGTGAGGATTTGATTAAATGGCAACAGCTGCAGCAGTAAACAACCAGAACTCTACTATCATCAAAGATTTTCTTTAGTAAGAGACTCCACTCTGTGTTTTATATACAGAACTACCTTTATGCTTCTGCCAGTAATGTGATCACTCTATTATAGAGTCAAAATCTTTGTGATCATCCCTTCAGAAATGTCTTTCCAGTCTTGTTTTGAACCGCACCTGGCTAGAGGGAATTTTTATTTATTTAACCTTTATTTAACCAGGTAAGCACATTGAGAACATTTTCTCATTTGAAACGGCGACCTGGCCTAGATAAAGCGCCAAGTTGCAGAAGACATAGAGGTACACTTGAATACACAACAAGAAGTACAGAATATAGAAAACAACAAGAACACAGTGTGCAGATCTTCATATTAAACGGTTTGTAAAGTTAGTGCAACAAATGTCAACATATGGAGTTAGATATTTGGTAAGTATAATGACGGGGCAATACACTAAACAGTCAATGTGACATAGGGTCTGGGAGAGAGGTAGATTTATGGTAGTACCAGTGCAAAATAAAAATGTTGAGTGTGTAGAGTGTGGACATGGATGTCACACAAGTAAGCCACTTTAACACCCAAATATGTATTTTTAATGTTAGAGAGTAAGTGTTGACAGATAATGTATTTGCTACATCAATGCTGTTCATTTATTTTTCAAACAAAAAAACAGCTATTGCTTGGTAGCTAAAAACGTAAGAGTAGTTAACAGTTCAGACATGAAACACTGTGTGACTTTACCAACACCTTAATATGCAAATAACATGACCAAGTTACAGTTGGGTAAAGCTACTTTTTAGTTACATTCCAGTTATATTCCAGTTACATGTTGAGTTCACAAGTTTTGGGAAGTCCCTAAGTAAGAAAAGATTATCAGGTAAATGGTGCTCATATGTTGTAAGTAACCTATGAAACAAATAGAAAGAGTAAAGAAAATATCAATCATGGTCACTAGTAAGATATGAACTCCATTTACCTGATTATTTTGTCTTAATTAGGGACTTTCCAAAACGTTTGAACTCAGCAAGTAACTGGAATGTATCTGTACAAGCTACTTTACCCAACACTCCCAAAATATGCAAATATGCTGAGTCACAGGACTCAAGTCTTGAAAATTGTTCTGCACCTTAGGGGAAACTAGCCACCATAGCACAGTATATGTACATTACATGGCAAAAGTTCTAGAAAACCCAGGGATTTTCATGATTTTGATAGAAACTTACCAAGATAAATTGATTAAAATAAAATCCAAGCAATTACTAATGTCGCAATTAACGGTAGATGAAAGGTAGAATAGAAAACCTGCAGACCTTGTAGGGTAAGAATTGAATACCCCTGTCCTAGACAGATGTACAGTAGCCCCAAGTAACTAGCTAAGCTATTTGCTGAACAGGGATAGAGTAACTTAGGCATAACATTTGTACTATAGGAATGTTACCTGCACATCTATGTTTTTCTTTTTCTTCCAAATGTTCACCCTTTAACATTTCAAAATAAGTATACTTTGCAGGTGGAAGAATATGTTTTTCTACATATTACACGCTTTACTTTACATTACATTTGTTTATTTTCACATAAATTATAATGGTTTGGATTTTGCTTGTGATTTTTAGTGTAATGAGAGGGAGGGAGTGGCTACTGGTCAATTGAGAGTGCATGATTGAGAGGCCACAGATGGAAAGAGCAAGGCCCAATGTGAGAAAGTGATCAGGTAGTCTAGACCAGAAGTAGTCTATGTGTTTCACAAACACCAGCTCTTCTGCCCAGATTGATTGCAGTCTACCCAAAGTTATTATATTCCTCATTAAATAAGATATTTGACTTTCCCACAAACTTTGCCAGGTTTAGTGCAGACACCAACCATTGTGATATTTTGTTTTGAAGAGTGTAACAGTAATTGATGAAATACATGAGCTTTGCACATTCTCTTTCAGGGCTGAGCCCCACTAACTGTCAATTTCTAAAATTGGCTCTGATTCCCATCATGGTTAAATTTCTGACTAGGGGAGTCAATGACACCTTTAAATATGTTCATTCCTCCATGTAAACATCTGAGTTCTCGTCAGATACTCCTAAACTGACTTGGGTGAACTGGAGCCTCTCACGGCTAAAACCGCAGATGTTCATCTGATCTCCTCTCAGCCTTGCAGACCCATATTTAGTTAATAAAGACAATGCAGAGTAAAGATAGCATCCATATAATACATGTAACATTGTATTATTACTAGCTTGTTTCAACAGCTCCAGTCTACTATAATACATGTAAAACTCTATCATTCCTGTATTGACACTAGCTTGTTCCAACATATTTTGCTGTATTCCTGTCTACTATAATACATGTAACATTGCATTATCACTTTAATGATACTAGCTTGTTTAAACAACTCTTGCTGTAGTCCTGCAAAGCCTGACAGGTTTCATCTGAGGTTTTTTAAAGTAAAGTTTGCTTCTTTACATGTCTATGTATAATGGGTCGCTGCCGCTTGTTGCTGTGGAGCAAAACACAAACATCAATACTGCTTTCCCTTATTAACAAATGAAGAGACCCCTAGCCTCCTTGTGCATGAAGAGGTGGTGGCAAAAGGGATACACAGTAAAAACGGCTGTGTTAAATCAACACCCTAAGTGTTAAATTAACACTCTCAGTGTTTATATAGGTCCAAATTGACACTGAAGAGTGTTAATTTAACACTTAGGGTGTTGATTTAACACAGCTGTTTTTACTGTGTAGCAAGGAGTCTGGATGTTTTACCTGCAATATTATTATAACGGCAAACCCCCTTTATTAGGGAGGACATTTTGTTTTTTATCACCCACATGTCATTGGTAGTATTTTCTATTGAATTTTGGTTAGTGCACATATCTTATCCAAAGTATGAAAACATCGTAAAATGTATTGCTGTATTTTAATCATCACATTTTCTTGTACGGAATATGAATTTCTTTACAATGCCTTCTCAAATTACCGTTCTTTTGCTGGAAGGGTGTCTGAACCTCATTGGTTGTGATCTAGTGATTCCAATTTTATTCGTCTGTGGATTTAAACATCTCTTATGTAACAAGAAAAGAACCAGTCACAACTACTACAGATGGAAATCACTTCCACTCCCACTATGAATAATGCATTGCCAAATGGGTAAAATGATCGTATTTCTCTTGATCTTAGCTTTCAGCCAATGTGTTTTTAGCCCATATGGTGGAATATCTGCAAATGTATTTGTAACCCCTCTCTTCCTGCACTTTGGCAGAAAGTGATAGTCAATAGTCATGCCATATATGCACTGACAGACAAAATTCTGATGCACACAGTAAACAACATGATGGCAGTAAACAAAATTCTGATGCACACAGTAAACAACACGATGGTAGTAAACATACAGTAGAAGTCAGAAGTTTACACACAGCAAAATCTGCAGTGTTAATTTTACTCAGAGGGTGTTAACATTAACACCCTCTCAGTGTTTAGATACTGTAGGTCTCGTGGAATTTGAGTTAAATTAACACTTTAACTTGTTAATAATGTTAAGTCTGACACTTATAGTGTTGTCATTTACAGATGAGAGTATATTCTTCATTTAATTGTTTACAAACAGAATATTCCTCTTATAATTCACTATATCACAATCCCAGTAGGTCAGAGGTTTACATACACTACGTTGTTTACATACACAAATCAGCCAAGACCACACAAACATTAGTAGTTATAAACACCATTGGACACTGTTTAATGTTATTTATTACCAAAAATGTTTAACTCCCCAGGCCTGGAAATCTCCTAGCACACATTAAAGGCCTTTGAGTCAGCTAATCACAAAATACTTATTAACAGACTAATCATCCATAGTTTCTCAGAAGCAGCGACGTGCAGTGAAATCAGCAGCTGGGTAGGCAGGATAATTCACAAAGCCAGATTTGCTCATGAATAAATATTTATTAGCTAGTTCTCAAGTTCACCTTATATATATTATATATAATAATGATAATTAGTACCTCTCTAAACATAGACAGATCCCCAGGACACCATACGCCGTCTCATCAGGAGCATTCCCAGATGTTGTCGGGAGTGCATACAAGCACGTGGGGGTCATACACAATATTGAGTCACATTATGAGTTGTTGTGATGAAATTCACGCAAGGTGGAACAGCCTGTGGTTTCAATGGTTTACTTCGATTTTCTGGTGTGAGATCCAGCCCTCAATCTCTTGGGTGGTGATTTTGGTTTCCACCAACCTTTGTTACAACATTTTATTTTCAACAAAGTAGTGTACAGTAGATATTGTGATATTTAATATACTTTGTTCATCAAAATCCTGATGTGTGATTTGAGTGTTCCCTTATTATTTTTAACTGAATATATAATTATCTACAACGGTACAATTAAACAGTGGGATTAGTTGAAACACGTTCGAAGCATGCATTAAGAATCCTGTTTATCATGGCTAATCCTATGACGCAAGATGTGAGGTTCCTTTACATTTCTGAAAAATGCCTGCCCTTACACTTTCTAATCAGCCTAGCCAGGTAAATTCACAACTTTTATCATCTCTGTAAAAAGCATCTAGGAATTATTTTCAATCACTTGCAATTGTTTTGCAACTACAGGAGTACTGATGTTGCTGTCTGCTTATCAGATGTTCAATTTATTGTTTCAATTTTAAATAGCGATCTCTGTGGTTCCGGCTGAAATGCCATATCGCTACGTTAATACCATATAGCTACGTTAATACCATATAGCTACGTTAATACCATAAAGCTACGTTAATACCATATAGCTACGTTAATACCATATAGCTACGTTAATACCATATAGCTACATTAATACCATATAGGTATGTTAATACCATATAGCTACGTTAATCCATGTTTCAGTGTTGACTATTGTTGGCCATATGCTAATCATGTCAGGTCGAGACATGTGTTTGTTATTAGGGAATTATTCATTTTATAAAAAATATGAAAGTAGCCATTTACTTCAAATGCTTAAGACCATGACTCCTGTGCCACTTTCAGTTTGAACTATGATGCATTTTAGTGAATGCTAGGCATGCATTTCCTAATTTACATTCCAACGTTAAGTCAATCAGGAAAAGCTTGCCTTGCATTAATCATAGCCTAGTTAAGCAATAAGATTTAACTAGATAAATCATCATGTTTACAATCATTCCCCTTAGCCTATTATGTAAAATGGTTTAGCCAATAATTAAAATGGAATTGTCTGGCATCGAATATTGTCTGAATTTGCTTGTACGGCGAGCCAGATGATGTGCTAAATGTAAGACCACTGGTAGTGCTGAAGTGCCAGGCTGACTGTCAAATCTAATGAAGGACCAGTGTTGACAACTAGTTTTGATGCTAAGTAGTTAAGCCTGCTCAAAAAGTCACAAAATGTTGCTAGATTACGTCATACGCTAATTAGCATATTTGTGATGTCATCGCGTCCACTGATCTAAGATTATAACAAAAGGGACAAACAATGCAGTTTCGTGATTGGTCCTTGACAACGCTGGTTGCACATGCACAGCTCATTCAGGTCTATAGCCTCTTTTCGACCAAGTAGTTTACAGGAACGTAGTTAAAGGAACAGTCCACTTCTAAAAAGTTCTACTAACTACTCTCCCTTAAATCCAGTTTTGTTATTTGCATTCGCACTGGCCAAGTGTCCATAGGAACTGGTAGGAGGGGTAAGGGAGGGACATAAGCACCTCAATGGTATAGCGTCATCACTAGATTTTAGCGTAGCGCCACATACAACAACAAACCAGCATGGAGGAGGCCATCGGAATGTTCCTGTTGTGCCTTGCCTGGATCCTCATAACGGAGTTCTAATAGCAGCGTTTAAAGAAGAGGCCAGAGTACTTAACAGAGCAACCATCCATTCCTGTAGTAATTCACGTAGTCATGTAATTCACTAAATGTTTTGCTAACACAGATGGCATGGCTTTATTTACAGACAGCACGCTGCAAGTTCCGAGTTGACAGTTGAGGTGGCTTATAAGTTGGACCAATCAACGTAGACCTAGGAAAAGGGAAAAGGGAAATACCCTGCCCTGAAGTGAGAGCTGAAAGAGTTACAGGAACTGCAGTTTGAGGAATTTAATAATCCCCAAATTGGTCCAGTCTGAACAAGACAAAAAAAGGGTTATAGGAACGTTATGTTCTAGGAACTGCAAATATCCCTCCGGACAGAAAGCAGCTTATGTCAGCTTCGGTGAGGTCTACTGATTGTACTGCTATGCCTTGTCACCTGCTCACGCAGCTCACCTCTCTCTATCGTCAGTGAGTGTGTGCCTTCGAATCCGGGCAAGAAAGCAAACCCACGTGCTTGCCTAGATGTCCCGGAGATGGAGGATTTGGAGCTCCCTGCTCTGCTGCCACCTGACCTACCAAAACCCCTGCCGTCCGGACCCCATGGTCGGCCGTTGCCGACGTCCGGACCCCCTGCTCGGCCGACGCCACCGTTTGGACCCCCGTCGCTGACGCCGCGGTCCGGACCCCCGTCACTGACGCCGCCGTCGGGACCCCCGTCGTTGACGCCGCCATCCGAAACCCCGTCGCTGACGCCGCCATCCGAAACCCCGTCGCTGAGGCCACGGACCCTCGGACCCCCTGCTCAACTGCCGCCCGGCCCCTGTGTTCCCTGCCGCCCGGCCGGCCCTTGTGTTCCCTGCCGCCCGGCCGGCCCCTGTGTTCCCTGCCGCCCAGCCGCCCCCTGTGTTCCCTGCCACCCGGCCGGCCCCTGTGTCCCTGCTTGCCTGGGCCCCGCTACCCTCCGTTGCCATCCACCTCTCGTTTCTTTGTGTGCATGTCTTTGTGTTTCATTGTTTATTGGTGGAGTGGTTGCGCCAGGTGTCGCTCCTTAGGTGGGGGTTATGTCACAATGTCTGTAGACTCTGTCCTTGTTCTGTGTCACTACAGGGTGTTTTCTCCCCTATGTGTTTTGTTTTGGTTTGGTTTCCCGCTCTTTGTATCACATGATCCCGTCACATGTTTTTGTCAGCCTATCAGTTCTGTTGTTTAGTCCACACCTGCACCTCCTTCCCTCGTTAGTATGGTATTTAGTTCTGAGTGTTTGTGAGTCCTGTGTGGTTCTTAGTTCTTGTCAAGGTACGTGGTTGTTCTGTTTTGTAGACTTCCTTATTATGTTGAAATGTTTAGTGTAGAGTCTGGTCTTGTGTTAAGGTAGTGTTGTCATTTTACATGTTATATATCATTGTAGTCCCTAATGTTTCTTGTTTGTTCTTGTCAAGTTCTTCCTTGTTGTTAAAATAAATACATGTTGAGTGAAGATGCCCCTGTTTCCTAATCTTTGGAACGTGACAGCGGGGTATTACTGGCAACTTTCTTTTAGGGAAGGTAGCTAAGGTTTGTCCAAAATGCCACTAGATTTTTCGCTAGGCACTTAAAAAAGTAGCTAAAGAGGTCTGAAAAGTCTCTAAATCTAGTGACGAAGTCGCTAATTTGGCAACACTGCGAAGGACAAGCTTGCTTGCAAGATTTGTGTTGTGTGTCTGGACTATTTCCTTCAGGAAAGACACTGTGCCCAGTTGACTGCCTAAGCAACTCAAATAGATTGAATTAACGATGTGAGGTTTTGAAAATTACCAGTGCAAATAGAACTAACAACAAGCTTGCTTGGGTAGCAAATCAAATTTCTCTATTGGAACCATTTCTTTGTGGAAGGATGAAATAGTTTAAATAAATGTATCAACCCAGGATTTGGGAAGGATAAGTTGATTTATCTACATTGCTATGTTGCTCTCCAGAGACTCCTTGTGTGCAGATCTGTGTCCCTTTAAATTCAATCATGGAAGTATACAGTAGTTGATGAGCACAATAATCTTGTGCATGAACTGACTAAAGGTTTCCGTATTGGATGAGCAGTGCGAAAACAATTGGCTGGCTCGGCAACATGTGGTTGGATAAATTATGTGAGTGCCCCTCACCATCTCGCATCTGTCCAAGGAGTTGCGAAGCTGCTGACATGTCAGTGGGAAGGACAAGATCAATTGCGAGGGGAAAAAATTCATAATAATAACAATAAATGTATCAAATGAACATTTTTAATCAGACGTCAATGACAAAACAAAAAGCTTAGTAATCAGTGACTCCATTACCCATAATATTAGACAGCAGAATCAGCCAGCGATTATACAGTGTTTACCTGGGGCCAGGGCTAACGACGTAGAGGCTAATCTGAGGTTGGTGCTAGCGAAATCAAAAATGGGCTAGGCTAGAGAGTAGAGAGATATTGTACCTTTAGGTTGACATCAACGATGTTAGGATGAAACAGTCGGATGTTACTTAGCTTCAGCTTGTAAATTAGCTAGAAAGATGTGTTGGCATTGAGTAATTGTCTCTGGCCCCCTCCTAGTTAGGAGTAGGGATGAGATCTAAAGCACAACTCAATCGCTGGCTGGAAACAGAATCCTGCCTGTCACATTCTAGATAACTGGCTCTCTTTTTTGGGATGCGCACACCAAAAGAGTCAACCCTTACCTGCTGAAGAGTGACAGACTCCATCCTAGCTGAAATGGTGCTCTCCTTTTATCTAGCAACATAGACAGGAGTGTAACTCCAATAGCCTCACCATAAAACAGGGTGCAGGTTAGGCTGCAGGCTGTTAGCCAGTCTGCTAGCCTTGTGGAGTCTGCCGCTAGCATAGCCAGTGAAGTGAGTTTTCCCCATTGAGACTGTACCTCGATCCAGATTAAGGCTATACAAGGTGGTGTTCACCTTGGTAACCTTACTAAAGTAAAGCTCTCCACCATTTCTGTCATGAATGAAAAAGATTACAATTACAAAACAACTCTAACCTATAAAAGGAACTACTAAATGTTCAATCCCTTGCTTAAAAGGCAATCATAGTCAATGAACTAATGACAGATTATAAACTTGATATGATTGGGGACTTATAAGAGCTACACTATACATTCTCTGAAAACCCAAAGATTCTTGAATACCTTTCCAGACCCAATCTACCATACAAATGATGTCAGAGTTAACACATCTGTGAATGAACTAAAGATTTACAACTAACTTTGTGTAACACCCTGGATGCAGTGGCACCGTTAAAAACTAAACATATCTGCAACAAGAAACCTGCTCCCTGGTATACAGGAAACACCAGAACCCTAAAGCAAGCCTTCAGAAGAGTGGCGTGAACATGGCATTCTACCAAGTTGGAAGTATTTAGACTACTTTGGAATGACAGTACTCTGCATTAAGAAATGCACTCACTTCTGCTCGACCAGCCTATTTCTCCAACTTAATTGAGGAGAGAAAGAACAATCCAACATTTATTTTTGATACAGTTGCAAAGTTAACTAAAAAGATGAATATTGCAAATGAAGTTGGCCCTCATTTTGGCAGTAATGAATTTATAGGCTTTTTTGATAAAAAGATCATTACCATTAGAAAACAAATGACAGAATCCTCCCCTAAAAAGTATATTTATCATAAAATCATGTCCTGAGATTGTACAGTCAGGAACTTGGATTAGGAAGGATACTTGATTTTAACTCTCTATCCCTTGAATCTTTCACTAAAATAGTAAAGGCCTCAAAGTAGGCCTGCACGATTCGGGGAAAAATATGAATCGCAATTGTTTTGCTTAGAATTGATATCACGATTCTCTGCCACTTTTTCTCACAAAGTGTAATGTTTATTGCACATATGAACTATGACAAAACAATTTGGCAGTACCAAACATACATTTTTTTTTGGCACCTACACTGTAAACCCGAGAAGTTGAATTTATTTAAAAAAAAATTGGTAACCGGTTGCCTTAAAAACGTAAGGTAATGAGTTATGAAAACTTGAGTGCATTTAACTACTAAGTAGCCAAGTACGTCACCTGAACCAATCCAATAAAACATCAATAAGGAGTTCTGAAAAGACAGATCGAGGATCATTCTCCGTCCAGCATCCAGGCTTTGAAAAAGCTCATTCTCCAAGAATGGAGAAAGATTGACGTGAAGGTTTGTCATCAACATGTTCAAAACCATGTCCAGAAGAGTTGGTGCTGTCTTTAAAAATCATGGATGCCCCACAAAATATTAGACTTTTTTTATTGTTCTAGGGTGTACTTATTTATGAAACAACTCATTTGCATGAAATATATTATTTTCTTATCCCAATGATGTTGGTGACCAACCATTTACGTTCTTCATAAAAGCAAATGTTTCATAGAATTTCAGCTAATTGTTCTGGTGTTCACTGAAAAATGTAATGTATACAATTCTAATTTTAAAAGGGGGTGTCCTCATTTACGCTGAGGACTCTAGATCTATCACATGAACATACACCAAAGTCACCTGGACATCCATCAGTCACATGGACATACATCACAGTCACATAGACATACATGAAAGTCACATGGACATACATCAGTCACATGGACATACATCAGTCACATGGACATACATCAGTCACATGGACATACATCAGTCACATGGACATACATCAGTCACATGGACATACATCAGTCACATGGACATACATCAGTCACATGGACATACATGAAAGTCACATGGACATACATCAGTCACATGGACATACATCAGTCACATGGACATACATCAGTCACATGGACATCCATCAGTCACATGGACATACATCACAGTCACATAGACATACATGAAAGTCACATGGACATACATCAGTCACATGGACATACATGAAAGTCACATGGACATACATCAAAGTCAGATAGACATACATCATTCACATGGACATAATCAAAGTCACATGGATGTCCATCAAAGTCACCTGGACATACATCAGTCACCTGGACATACATCAGTCACCTTGTCATCCATCAGCCACAAGGACATTCATCTCAATCAACACAGAAGGGCGACAGCTCCAGCAGACAGGTTTGCCTTTCCGGCTTAGCCACTTTGTCTTAAAATACCTCGGAGGGAACATAGCTTGCTCATTTGTTGCTCTGTTTTTCTATAAAAGTTTCTCCTCTTTTTAAACAAATGAAGCCTGACTTTCAGAGATCGATTTGATCAGATTCAGTTATCTATTTCATTTTATAAATACACATGTTTGCACCTGATCTCAGTGATTTCCACTTCATCCCAGCAACTCCCAGTGGACTCAGGACATTGATGTGAAGATACAGTCCGTCTTCTGAAGCACCACGAGAGTCTAATGTCAATCTACTGTTTATCATGATTCTCTGCTCACCAGGAAGTCTAGACTATCCTTATGGAAGGAGATAAGGAATTTTCTAATTAAATTAATTAATTCACTTTGTAGGTAACCACACTG
Source organism: Umbra pygmaea (assembly GCA_016801145.1). Classification (NCBI taxonomy): domain Eukaryota; kingdom Metazoa; phylum Chordata; class Actinopteri; order Esociformes; family Umbridae; genus Umbra; species Umbra pygmaea. Next base: position 27,158 of record JACXGM010003083.1, on the reverse strand, counting down.
AATGCTTTAAAGCTGAGACCAAACAAAGTGGGCAACACTCCTGAGATTTCCTACATTAATTCATTAAATAATGTTCTATCCTTTTTACCCAAATAATGATTATTTTAACTCAGAGATAGCAACTTGTTGGTTGATCAGTCTTAGAGCCATTTCAATCATTCATATTATGAGACAATGTAATTAATACACTGCTCAAAAACTTAAAGGGCACACACAAATCCCACAACAGTTCTTGATGAATGAAATACATAAAATACCAAAATCTTTATTGTACATTGTGTAATTCGTTGAGAACAAAATGACGTAACCGCAGTCAATGGTAACCAAAACCTCCAACTGATTGAGGGCTGGATTCAAACTCACACCGAATATCTAAGTAAACAATCCAAATCACGCCATTGGCTAGCACATACCACTCCAGACCAGAAATGACCCACCACCAAACCAGTCATGCTGGATGATTTTGCAGGCAGCATTGGGTTCACGTGGGGGCATTCAGAACCTGCACTTATCTGTGAAGAGAACGGGGTGCCAGTGGCGGACCTGCCTATTCTGGAGTTCTCTGGCGAATGCCAATCAAGCTGCAAGGTGCTGAGCTTTGAACACAGGTGCCACTAGAGGACAACGGGCCGTCATGCCATTAGCAAAATGAAGGTCATTTTGTAAGGCTCAGATAGTGATCCTCCTGTTCCTCCTCACACAAAGGTGCAGATACCGGTCCTGCTGCTGGGTTGATGCCTTTCTACGGCCCTGTTCAGGTCTCCTCGTGTAATGGATTATCTCCTGGTATCTCCTCCATGTTATTGAGACTGTAGTGGGAGACACAGCAAACCTTTTTGTGATGGCACGTATGGATGTGACATCCTGGAGGAGCTGGACTACCTGTGCATTCAAGTATCGCCTCATGCTACCAGTAGTGACAAGAACATTATCAAAAAGCAGAATGAGAGAAAAATAATTATAAGGAGAGAGCATTTGTCTGTGGCCACCACCTGCAAAACCATTCCCTTTTTGGGGGTTGTCTTGCTGTTGCCTCTCCTGTGCACCTGTTGTCACTTTTATTTGCAACAAAAAAGGTGACGTTGATTCACAATCGCTTATGGCTCCTAACTGGACATATTGATATCCCTGAAGTTTAATCGAATTATACATAGAATCTATTGATTCACTGATGTTTTTGTTGAATTAATCATAATGTTTGCTGTAAGGGCATTCAGAACAATTTTGGTTACAGAGCCCAATTCTCACATGTATGTATTCATACTGTACAGTAGATTATTAAAGATGAAATTATATTTGAAAGACAGAACTTCAGGAACCAGATGGTGTTATAACACATTGTAAAAGCAAATACATATTTTGGCTACACTTCCATGCTTCCATGCATTACTTTTCAAAGAGATTTCACGCACAATAGGTAAAATAATTGGCATCTCAATCAAGAAAATGTTTATCTGCCAAGAGAGGACTGCCAAATCCTACTCCACCATCTGTTTATGTTAGGGGGAGAAAAGAAATAAAAAAACACTTTCCTCATTATTTTTTCAACTGGGAATTGGCATCAGGTACTTTGTAGTTTTCCCCTATACAACACATAGATCACATATTGTGTTTCTTTAATTATTCAAAGAGATGAAAGAACTATATAAAACTTTAGGACTAATCTATACTTAATAAGAACTTACAATATTATTTTCTATAACTGATCTTCCTGATAAGGGGATGTTAAGATTTTACACTGAATATTTACACCGATCAGCCATAACATTATGACTAATATTATGTAGGTCCCCCTTTTTCTGACAAAACAGCCCTGACCCATGGAGGCATGGACTCCACTAGACCTCTGTTGTGGTATCTGGCACCAAGATGTTAGCAGGCGATCCTTTTAGTCCTGTAAGATGCGAGTGGGCTCGGATCTGTTTGGATTGAGATCTGGGGAATTTGGAGGCCAACTGAACACCTTGAGATCATCGTTGTGTTCCTCAAAACATTCCTGAACCATTTTTGCTTTGTGGCAGGGCGCATTATCCTGCTGAAAGAGGCCAATGCCATCAGGGAATATTGTTTACATGAAAGGGTGGACATGGTCTGTAATAATGCTTAGGAAGGTGGTTTGTGTCAAAGTAACATCCACATGAATGGCAGGACCCAAGGTTTCCCAGGAAAACATTTCCAAAAGCATCACACCGCCTCCGCCGCCTGCCTTTTTCCCATAGTGCATCCATGTGTTCCCCAGGTAAGCGACGCACATGCACCCGGCCATCCACATGCTGTAAAAGATTCATCAGACCAGGCCACCTTCTTCCATTGCTCCGGGGTCCAGTTCCGATGCTCACGTTCCCATTGTAGGTGCTTTAAGAGGTGGACAGGGGTCAGCTTGGACACCCTGACTGGTCTACGGTTACGCAACCTCATATTCAACAAACTGCAATGCATTGGGTGTTTTGACAACTTTCAGTCAGAACCAGCATTAACTTTTTCAGCAATTTTAGCTACAGTTGCTTGTCTGTTGGATCGGACCATAAGGGCCGGCATTTGCTCCCTATGTATATCAATGAGCCTTGGCCGCCCATGACCCCATTGCCGCTTAACTGCTTTTCCGTCCTTGGACCACTTTTGATAGTACTGACCATTGCAGACCGGAAACACCCCACAAGAGCTGCAGTTTTGGAGATGCTCTGACCCAGTCGTCTAGCCATCACAATTTGTCCCTTGTCAAAGTCACTCAAATACATGGGCTTGTCCCTTTTCCCTGCTTATAACATATCAACTTTGAGAACAACATTTTCATTTGCTGCCTAATATATCCCACCCACTGACAGGTGCCATGAAAACAAGTTAATCAGTGTAATTCACTTCACCTATCAGTGGTCATAATGTTGGTGTATGTTTTCTGTATTATACAATGATTTTGGTATACATATTTGTCATGCTTACTTTAATTGACAGCACATCTTGCTGTAAGTTGCATATGAACATCTGATATTTGACTGAAATGTCAATATAAAATAATGTATATGAATGCAGGGGTTAACACCAGATGGCTAAGAAATGTAAGTAATTATACAACACAAGATGACGTGATAGATATGCGGTGTAACCTGCAAGCTGTTGAATCAATCGGTGACATTTCATTGTAAAACAAAGTGAATAGGGAACAAAATGGCTACTGTCGCTTTCTGTCTCTCCAATATTTTAAGTAATTTAGCAGCAGCAATGTTTTTTCATACCAGCTCTAATGGAAATAGAACCCACAATCCGGGTTTTGCAAGTGCCAAACTAAACACACAGTGCATATTATAAAGACCTACCGTAACTGTTAAAAATAGTTGTCCAGTTTTTGAGGAAAATATAAACCTAATAGAATTGTGTAAATGTTGAAGAGAAATAGAATAGAAATAAATGTACTGTACTTTTACAGTAGCCTAGTGGTTAAGAGAGCTGACAAGTGTCTAAAAGATCCCTGGTTCTAACCCCCTTAACACCTAATGTGAAAGCATTTTCCCTGAACAAAACAGTTAACCCTATTTGTCCCTGTTCTGGTAAAATAACAACAGCAAAAACACTCAGAACCTTTTCCTCGCTAATTACAAGAGAAAAGTTTAAAAGAAAACTTCTAGATAATAAGTATGATACAGTATATTACTAAAATGTAACATGATGCACTAGAATATTTTGGGGGATGTGAATGAACATGAATCCACACACATGAAACAGTCTTACAAAACAAACCAGATGCCTATACACAGTGCAATAAACAGGAGAGTTCTTGCGTTTGCTCATGAGTGTGGTTTAAACATTGATCCAATCTGCAATAAAATCTCACAACTAAATTAAAACTGCAAAGCGTTAAAAGGCAAACTGAAGCGTCTGCTTGACTGAGCAGTAAGCTTGAATCTCCAAACCAAGCCTTCGCCGCAGAGAGATACTATAGCCCCCAATTTGATTCTTGCCAGTAACTTAACTGTGTGTAATTGATTAGTGATTATCATAGCTCTGTTGAGCAGAGACACAGAACAGAGAACACAACTGCTTTTGAATAGCTTCAAATCCCCCATGCCCCTGCGAAGTGCCGGAGACTGTGACTGCTTTATTATATACACTAGCCTAAATGTGAGCCTGTGCTGTCTCATTCTCACCTCACCATATATTTGCGCTTCCAGCACATTCATGTGCTCTACAATCTATGTGTGTGTGCATATGTGCCTGTGGGGTTGAAAAAGTCCTTTTGAAATTATTATTTGGAATTACTGTCTTTTTTTGGCTTCAACTGTTTAGTTGTGTGTAAGTTTTTTCCCACAAGTGCAAGTATTCTCAGAAGCAATTACAAACAATTCACTCCATGAAAGTTTTAAAAACGACCGTCTCCTAGTCATCACCTAGCTACCAGATCAGTGTCTGTCTTCTACATCACAACAGGCCCTTGTTAGCAGAGCCTGTTTGCTGCTCTTCTATGCCCAGTTCCTTCTCTGTTTCACAGACTAGTGTAGGAGGAAAGGCTCCTCAATCCATCTAAATTATGCATGACTTCCTGAATGTTGTGTCACCAGTGTTGTGGAAAGGTTCCTGACATCACATCTCCGTTGGAGGAGTGACATTGTTATATCCAGGTGGGGTGCTGTGTAATTATGTAATTATTTTAAGATTTACTTCTCTTGGTGAAGTCATCCATGCACTTAATTTAGGTCAGGACCACAAATAATTGAGGTGAGACGAACTCAGAAATTTAAATTAATGTAATTATATGTTTCACCAGATTGGACGTTACAGGGCAGAAGAACGGTTGACACAGATGTTCCTGTCCTTTTATTTACGTCTATCCTGGTTCAGTTCTATAACAAATACAATGTTTTCCTCCTGCCATTAAAATTCACTAGAGTCTCGTGCTCAGTTTTAGCCTGCAGAAAGCAGAAATACCATCCTCCATGACCGTATCCACCTAAAACTCCCCTTTCTCCCTACAGTCGTAGTAACTACTTTACAAACTGTATTTTTGTTAAAAGAGGGAATAAAGGGGACAAATAGGATTATTTGGCCATGATAATGTTAGGGCAACACGGTAAAAAAAATAGTTTTTTACAGCAAATGCTCTGTATTTTTTATAGATATTTTCTTTTTTTTCCCATAAAACAATGTGGAAAATTCCCTGTGGATTTACAGATATTTAGAATAAAAATAAAAGTTACACCCGTATAATTACAGGGGTTTTACCTTTATTGAAGATTACATCAATATGATGTTTGTTTAATGGAAATTCATTGTAATTGTACAGATTCAAAAGTGATTGTACATAAAATGGGAGGTAATATTTTACAGTAAAATGGGAGTTAATATTTTACAGATTTTTGAAGAAATGCATGTAAAATTACAGAAATCAGTGGTCATTGTGTTTTTCTTAAAATTGTGATTTTATATAGGTAATTAATAGTATTTGTACAGACACAAAAGTAATTTACTGTAGAAAGACAATAGAAATGTTTTTATGATGAACAAATTTACTATCAATGTCATGAATGTTGACACAGAGCAGTGCTGGGATTGCAGCAGAAACAGATGCACCGATGCTTCCCCTGGCAGGAAAGAATATCTATGATATCTACTGTATAATATCTATAATATTTATATTTACAATATCTATCTCCATGGCTCCTTTCATGACTTCAATGCTTGCAATGTCACCAAGCTTACATTACAGGTTTAAAAAGAAATTCCAAACACATTTTCATAATTATTTCAAAAACACTGGGCCAGTATCAAAAGTGCTGTGTTGACATTTTTAAATCAGATATAATCTTATATTATGTTATATATAGTTATTTTCTGTGTTCATACATAACACATTGAAAGTGTATGTTTTTAAAGTTAGACATTTAAGAATAAATTTATTGTTGTTTTTGGAAGAGCTTGCCATTTGAATGGGGCAACCATGTGACTGCTCTTCCTGTTTCTTAATAAAGTGATTGAAAAAGTAATGGACAAATTTAAATAAATGGATTAACTAATGTTGAGCTCTGACTAAATATCTAGAGCTGGTGTAGCTTTAATGATAATTCAACCTATGACTATTGTTTCATTATTAAATAATCATACAATATCAAATAAAACTTTAACTTAATTCAAAAGGTATATGAAGTTAATTTAAAACATGTACTCAACTTCCTTATTCAAGACATTCTACAAAAAACGGATTTCCACTTGAAGACTTTTTTAATAACATTTTTCAGTTACATTCAACATCTGACAAGAAATGCATTTATTGGAAGCACGCACACTGGCTCAACTGGGGATTTTAATGACTTGATTGTTGTGAATTTCCGTAGACTCATATATGATGGCTAAGTTTTTTTTATGCACAAGGCAATATGGAGTGCCTTGTTACCACCGTTAGCCTTGATATATTGAAAAAAAACACTATTCCCTGATTGACCTTACTGACAATAAACTAGTTACTAATGTAATTATAGCTTTTTATAGTTTTATCTGGGCACTCTGCGATGCATGAAGCCTAAAACAGCTTTTATTTACTGCACTGATGATGGTAAAGTGCATGCTTTTAAGAATACAGTAAGCAAGTATGCTAGTATTAGGCCATAAGTTGGGAAGGGGCTGGACTTGAAAGGGATTATAGGAATGCATGAAGATGTGGGACAGTGGTAAAGCTCTCTTTCATTTTCTTAACCATATGATAGTTGATGATAATTTAGTAGCCTGAAGTATGTGAACCCATGATACTGTGTTAAATGTAATGATTAATGATATTTTTACAGTGTGGATAGGGGGATCGCCGTGTCTATGCAGATGATGGGGCTCTGTGGAAAAGAGGTAGGAATGTGTCAAGTGTTTCGATCAGTTCAGATGGCAGTTGGTAGGGTGGAGAAGTGGTCCATGGACTGGGGTTTTAAACTGTCAGTGGTAAAGTCCTGTTATATGTGCTTCTCCAACAGAAAAGTGATGGGACAGGTACCACTTAGGTTATATGGGAAGGTGTTGGAAAGGGTTGTAGTAATTCAGTACTTTGGGCTGTGGTTTAATGAGCGGTGTACATTAATGGAGCATGTCAGCAGGCTGGAAACTAAGTGTAAAAAGGTGGTAAATGTAATGTGGTCGGTGTCCGGTTGTGCATGGGGTGCGGACAGAAGTTCAATTCTAGATTTGTACAGGGCTTTGGATTATGGGTGTATGGTGTTTGATTCTGTGGCGGCTGTGTAGCTAGGTAGACTGGATAGGGTTCAAAATTAAGGGCATTGAGGGTGTGTGTTGGTGCGGATAAGTTGACACCTGTCAGTGCCTTGATGGTGGAAGCTGGTGAGAAGCCCCTAGATTGACATAGGGAGAAGCTGGCGCTGGCTTACTGGATGCGACAGAAGGGGTGTGCAGAACGGCATCCTGCCGTGACAGTCCTGGATAGTTGTTGGGAATATGTCGGTGGTAGTAGTTTCGGATGGACGGTGCAGAGCCTGGTTCGGAAAAGTGGTTTGACAGGGTTATCGGTGGGTCTATCTGTGGTGACAGGAGGTGCCGCCGTGGCTGCTTTCCGGTCCCTGTGGTGTGTGTTGAGGTGGTGGTGGTATGCCGGGTGTGGGCGGGTATGGACATGGTGGGTCAAATGATGGAGGGGTTCCTGGCTGGGCAGTATTGTGGATTATTACGTATGTTTACGGATGAGTCTAAGGACCCAATGAGTCGTTGTACAGGCGTGGGGAAATATGTACCGGAGTTTGAGAATCGAATAGCATGAAGGTTGTCGGATAAAATATTAGTGTAATCGGTGGAAATGGTGGTGGTGCTGCTTGCGCTACAGTGGGATGAAACAGACGCCTGTGAGGGTGGTGATTTGTTCTGATTCCTTGTCTGTGCTGAATAGTTTGAGCTGGGGTAGGTCAGATAGGAAGGACCTGTTGGTGGAAGTGCTGATGGTGTTGTGGAGACTAGAGAGGCTGGGTGTTGTGGTGCATTTCTGCTGGGTCTCGGCTCATTCGTGTGTGAGAGGAAATGAGGTGGTGGACCAGGTGGCTAAAGGGGCGTTGGATCGAGGGAGTAGGGATGTGATGGTCCCACTGGGTAGAGGGGAACTTAAATGTTTAAATAAGATGTATGTGGCACAGTAGATGGGAGACGGAGACTGTGGGTGGTGAGCGATTTAAAGGCCAGAATCATTCTCAGGAGGTGGGTTTTTCTAGACTGCATCTCAGTCACAGCTTGCTGAATGCATCACTGTTTGATGGACAGACATGTGGATGGGTTGTGTGCAAAGTGTCGGGTTGCTGAAACTGTGGAGCATGTGTTATGGACTGTGGTGCTTACGCAATGGAGAGAGGGAGGCTGCGATGTAGGATGTTGGAGATGGGGGTGCTTGGGGTGGGTTGAGGGGGGTATTGGGGATGGGGGAAGGTGTAGAGGAGGTGGTGGAGGAGCTATTTCAGTTTTTGGCAGATACTGGTGTTGGCAGGAGGCTGTAATGTTGTGATTAGGTAGACAATAGAAAGTAGTGTACAAGTTATTGTGGATTGATTAGCCAAAACAGTAGGTGGCGACATGCGCCTAGTCAGTTGCGGTTTGCCATTAAATACGAGAAGAAGGAGAAGAACATTACAATAATGCACTTGCTATGCTGGCCAACATAATGCATTGTTTTAATAATGTTAACAAGTAGTCACTAACTTATATACACTAGCTAGCTACTACGGTGGATCATGTATATCTTTGTGCTTCAGCAGTTATCCAACCCTATTTAGTTAGTTGTTGCTGGCTTATGGTTTAGTTGAGGCACTATCAAGCTCATATTATGCTGGTTTTTATAAACGTTCGTCGGGTGACATCAGGAGAAACCCCGCCCTTTTCCCTGGGAAACTCATCAGTGAGGGCGTGACGGGGTGACAGTAACCAATGAAGACAAAGGGATTATTTTCAAATCTTTGGTGTTCAGATGATAGACCTGAGAATAAAATGTGTTCTGGTGATTTTTATTTAACCCGTCCAAAAATGGAATTGTTGACAGGATTCACCTGGAATGGAAACGTTACAACGTTTCAAGCAGGAATGGACACAACAACAACATAAAGGTAAGACTTAGTATAGCTATTAGCTGTTAGATATAACATAGCTGTTAGCTAGCCACCAACTAGCTCTGTATCGAAACAATAATAGGGTCATTACATTACTTGTGAAGTTTCGCCTCCTTACCATACTTCCTGCAACTCGGGAAAACACTTTATTTTTAACTAATTTGTTGATATCGACAAACTTATTTACACATCTAAGTCGTAAGTAGACAAGCATAAAGTTATAACTAGGGATTTACCGATATGGATTTTTTGCTGCCGATGCAGATACCATTTTTTTTTCATCATCCTTAGCCGGTGACCGATATGGGCTGCCGATTTTCTTCAGCCGATATTTGGAGCCGATACTGCTTTTGCTCCCTCAATTTACATCATAAAAATTACACAATGATGATAACAAATGTTACAAGTCTCAATTTAAAAAAGGAACATTTATTGAACTTAAAAAACCTATATTAAAAAAATAGTAATAACAGGTGAGGTAGAACAAGGGGCAGTGCATGGTCTGCATGTGAACTGTAGCATCTCCAGCAACACAGAGCTGCCTGTGTGGACAAGTGCCTGTAAATAATGCAGGGAAAATTGGCGAACGTGGCAGTAAAGACGCAAATATTGGCCCCAAAATATTGGCCGGCAGATAAAATCGGTCTAATCCCTAATTATAACCATGCCATTGTTGACCAGAAAAGAGTTTATTTAAACATGACAAATCATTGTTTTTTTAAATATATGTTTTAGAATATTGGATTGTATGAGTTTGACAATCGACTAGTGTGGACTTCACCAGAAAACAGGAAATAAACAGAGGTATGTGCACTGGCCGATATTAGCACAACTTTTATGCATTTCTTTCACATCTACTGCAGTTAGATTCTTAGTGTTCACTTGTAAGGAATCACTGCACATGGCTAGGCACCTGTAATGACATTTCGAACATGTTAGGAGGCTAAAAGCACGTTTAAAAATTTCCCCCGTTTCAGCCTACCGGGTGCAAACTGGAGCAGGATGATAACAATAAATTTTTCTCACTACTGACAGCACTCCAAATTTCCAAACAACAGAGCTACGTATTGAAATCGACCGAAATTCTCCTTTAAAGGGGAATACAGACAAGATTCTATCATTTGTTTATTTTCCTAAATAATTTGAAGTTCTTTTTTGATGGTCTCAATAAAGATCATGTGCGTGAAAATCGAATGTTCTTTCACAAAGAAAACACCCAATTTCTTTTGGTACATAAAATATACATTTTGTATAATAAAAGTCAGTTGCATAGTTTAAAATGCATTAATCTGCAAAGACCTTATATCAAACTGACGTAACACTGGCTTTAGTTCTAAACTGTTCTCCATGAGTTGGAGAGCTGAATGATGAGGGAGAACGTCAAATAATACTTCATACGATTTAGGAACAGAGACAAATTATAAAAATGGTGTTGGAGGGCCAGTAGGGGGCACTCTTCCCTCTGGTCTAATGATAATTTCCAATGCCCCAGGGCAGTGAAGAGGACATCTGCCCTGTGTAGGATGCAGTCTTTCAAATGGGATATTAAATGGGTGTCCTGACATCATTATGACCACCTTTCTAATATTGTGTAGCTCCCCCTTTTGCCGCCAAAACAGCAGCCCAATATGCAACAAACTGTGATGAACTGTGTTGTGACACCTTTCTATCAGAACCAACATTAACCTCTTCATCAGTTTGAGCTACAGTAGCTCGTCTGTAGGATAGGAACACACAGACCAGCCTTCGCTCAACACATGCACCCTGTTGCCGGTTCACCGCTTTTCCTTCCTTGGACCACTTTTAATAGGTACTGACCACTGCAGAACGGAAACACCCCACAAGAGCTGCAGTTTTGGAAATGCTCTGACCCAGTTGTCTAGCCATCATAATTTGGCATTTGCCAAAGTCGCTCAAATCCTTACACTTGCCCATTTTTCATGCTTTAAAAGCACATTAAATTTGAGGACACAATGTTCACATTCTGCAAAATATATCCCACCCACTGACAGGTGCCAGGATAACGAGATCATCAGTGTTATTCGCTTCACCTGTCAGTGGTCACAATATTATGGCTGATTGGTGTATGTAGTAAGAAATATGATTTTAAGTACTTTAGTGTCCTCAAAGCACATTTACAAGAAAAAAAAGAGTAATTGACTTTTGTCTTGCTTCCACAGAGCTTTCTAAAATGAAGCTAAACATAAATAAATGTAATACAGTTTGTTTAAGATTGTTTAAAGTAAAAATGAAATCTTACTTTCTAAGGACTTCTCAGTGAATGTTAATGTGTCCTTTTTTCATTTTTTTCCCCTCCAGATGCACATGGGATGGATCGAGATGATTTCTGTCAATTTGAAAAAGGGTTGTCCTTTATCTGCTATGTTTCACTGTCACTGTCAGCGCTGGTACAGATGCATTGATTTTGTCCTATATTTTGACTTTACTTTATTTGTAAGTCCAATCCCACTTTAATTGAATCCATCAAAATCTTGTAGATATATCATTAGGGTTCACGGCCCATAAGTGGCACTATAGGCCACACCCCTATATTTTCATTTAAGACTGTTTGTCAAACATTTTCACAATGTATGGAACTTGGTACAAAAACCCACATAAAATATGCCATGTTGTGTTTTTCTGTACAGCAAATATTGGGCCAAAATCCTTCTGATGTGCCACTAACTTAATTGTACATCATTACACATGTACGGGATACATGTCTGACTAAAGGGTGTTAAATATAGCTATTGTTTGTGTAGTTTAACATAGAATGCTTAGTTTCCAATTGGTCAATTACATTTGTTTAACATTGCAATTCTCTATAATTAGAGTAATTTTGCAGAAATTCTTTTTTGATTAAAAATACATATGCTGTGTATTTACATTGTTATAGTTTTTTGTTGGAGCAACCACAATTTTACAGGAAATCACTATAGGTACATGGGGAAGTTTCATAAATTCATTGCTAGATTTACATTGATTGGCTGTAAATTTAGCTAATTTTTATGTACTGTACTATGCTTGTTTTTAACTGTCTACTGAATATTTTTAAATCTATTAATTCTTGAAATTGACTGATTAATACTGTAAATGTACAGACATTTGTCTTTGGGTTTATGTAGTTCTTATTTCTTAGTTGTTGTACTTGAAAAAAACAATGATTAAATTGGAAATGACAGTTAGTAGACTGGAATGTTTCATAATGTTTCAAACAAATGCCCTAAAATTACAGAGCTTAACCGTAAAGGTAGTTGTTCTTAATGTATTTTAACATAAGATTTCTCCTTTCCAGCGTTTTAATGATTATTTAAGAAGAGTAATAAACTTAAATTTAATGCATTTTGACTATAAAGCATGCTCTGTATTTTTATTTTATTGCACGTAATTTTGTGATACTGTTATTCACTGTAATTTTACAGAATCGGTTTGGAAACTTTGCTGCCAGTGCTTTCTGTTTTTTTTTTCCATGTTTATTTACAGTGTACAGTATATTGGAAATGTTTACAAGTTTAGTTTATTTGTCACATGCACAGAAATGCTGATTGCATGTGGTTGCATGAACAGTGAAAATGTTATGCTACAGTTCCATGCAATGCAGTTCAGTAAGATGATATGCAATACAATACATCAGGGGTTTTTACCTCTTCTCTCATCCACAGACAAACAAGGAACGACCCTGCTTTGCTTCAGAGGCCGTCATATTCTGGGCGCGAGGCTGCTGGCACAAAAGAGTTTGGGTCAGGAGGTTTTCCTATCAAAGTTACCAGACCGGGAAATAATTCTGGTTATACAAAGGGTAGCTGGGTTGATGTGACTTCAATATCTTTCATCACTTGGTTGGTGGAAGGAAAGCGCCAGAATACCAGATGTTATGTTTTGAGGCCAGGGTCAGTACAGAGTACCCATACGTGAAAATAGGTCTTCCTCATACATCTAACTGCCACTGCAGTTCTTTCTTTTATACTGTCACTGCACTTCTGTGGCTTTTCTCAGTTCCCTTGACTCACTTAATGTGTTAAAAAAGCTACAAGGAAATAATATGCCTAAATGGAGTTCCAATAAGTAGAATTTACTAACATTGGCAAATTAAGATAATTAGCTTGTCCACAGTGAACTATCAACTGTTATTTATAACATTGAAACTTTATATAAAGTCCTCACAATCCATACCAACCGGCCAACTCAATCCATAACTGCCAACAAATAGCTACAGTACAATGCTCGTTGAAATATACAGAGACTAGATCTTAATTTGGTCATACTGATGTTGCAGGCAACAGGAATATATTGGCACATCAATAAATGGATCACTTTTGTATTATTGTGTTTTAATTTCTTTCTTAAAATGCAACATGTGATTTGTTGTATCTAAAAAATGTATCAGCCTTTACAAACAATGCCCAATCATCAATAATAATTAATATAACAGCTAACATTTCCTATTGCTTCAGAATTAATTCCTTGCTTTGTGAAACTGATGAAAATTAAGATACAGCATCTGTATGTGTAGGTTAATAAGCATAACCTTTAGACTTGGTGAAATTCGCCTGTCAAATCTGTCATAGGAGGATTTTCTAGTTCAATTCCAAATTATGTTAAAATAACTGCTACTAAGTCATACAGTATATAATGAGTATGAATTTTAGTTTGAATCAATTGAAAGAAACCCAGCTCGTGGAGTGCCTTTAAAATATGTATTATTTCTAAGAAGTACTAAAATGTCTTCTGTCATGTAACATGAAACACTTTATAGGCAATAATACAATGACATTATTATAGTAATACAAATGGCATAACATAGGGATATTCAATAGTGTCCTTATTTAATAATTTTTACAGTTAATTAAATTAGCAGGCACTTTTATCCAGAGTGAGTTAGTACATTTATCTTATAATAGAGACAGTACGTGGAACAAGCATGTAACCCAGTAGTAGGAACTACACCTTACTCAGTAAAGAAGCCTAGCTAATTTATTCTAGTAAAGTAAGGGAATGGGTAAATCAGTGCTATAAGCATGGTGATGAGGACAGTGGTTACGTACTCCAGGGGAAATGTAATTTGTTTCCATTGAATACATTAGGTAAAGTGCATTTCAATCACAAAGAATGTTTAAACTAAAGTTTCACAAAATGCACTCATTTGCTCATTTCAAAGTTCAATATGTCATAGAGACATTACTATTTTGTGAAGACAATTTACTCAATATGCCAAATGGAATAGCGTGCCAACGGAGGTGAACAGGTAGTCAATGTCCTAAAAGGCACATGGACTTTAATTTATCAGGACCTTTTGGCAGGGTCCAACATTGTACCCTTTTCTATTCTCCCATGTCATGCCCACCTTCACAAAGAGGAGATTTATCATTACACGCAAACACTCAAGATAAAAAAGAAAAAGCTGTGTGCTTGACTGCAACTATCTTTTCCTGACAGGAGGGGGAGAAGAGAGCTGCAGTGCATCGTGTCCACGGGTACATCACCAAGTGGATACTACACACTGTGGGGAATGGAGAATTTTCTCTATACAATTCATGAAAAGACCCGTGTGAATCCAATTCATTATTTTCAATATTGTGACTCCTGTTGGTTTCTTCCCTCATCTCCTTGAGCAAAAAAGCAATAAGCAATATGCTGGAACCTGTCCAAGATTGTGATTGAAAATTGAGGCTATTGGGATACATTCAGGATAAAAAGTTTGAAGATGATTCCATCCCGGTAAAATAGTTTCAGCTCACACTGACTAAAAGAGAAAGGAATGTTCCAGAGCTGAGATCTCAGGACTCGCTGAAGCAGATTGGAGCTGTGCTCAACGTCTCATACAAGTGGAAGTTAGATTCCACTTAGAGAAAGGTAGCCCTGGAGATTTGGTGGGAGAAATGTGCTGCATGCTTGGTTTGGTTCTTTAATTTAAGGATTCTAACATGAGGAGTGCTGCTGTATGGCTCACTGGCTCCCTCCCTCATTATAAAATGGCTGCCTGGCTGTCTCACTTGGCAGTGTGTAGAATCTATCTTTTTCAGACGCACGCACGTTATTAAAAATGTTCATCAACTTAGTGTTCTCCAACACTGTTTCGCTAGTGAATGTTATTTGTTTAAAAAAAACTGGCTGGATGGGATGAAAGGGTGTCTGTGTATATTTGCGTGTTATCTTCCATAATCAGCCAACACAGCACTTGACACCCTCATTTTGCATGACCCAATTTCATATTTCATTTGACTAGCTTGCTTCCCTCTGACACTTACTCATTCCATTTACTGCTAAACCTTTAAAACTCCACTCTTTCTCTCTCTCTCGCACTCTCTCTCTCTCTCTCTCTCTCTCTCTCTCTCTCTCTCTCTCTCTCTCTCTCTCTTATTGCACGGTGCTCCAGTCTTAAGTGAAAGTGCCTTATTTTATGCCAATGCTTTGGCCTCTGGCACCTAGCCTTCTCTGCTCTGCTTCACACACAGTAACACACACTGCTTCAGGATTCGATTCGAGCACTAGGCAGCTGAGAAGAGGAGATAATGCATCCATATAGTCAGTAATGCATCCAGACAGGGTGTTTATCTGATGACCAGGGCAATGATACTGGTGATAGTTTTGTCCCATTTCCATGCAACCCACTATCTCTGATTTGTAAGTTTGGGCTTGTAGAAGACAACCCACTATCTCTGATATGTAGGTATGGGCCTGTAGAAGACAACTTACTATCTCTGATATGTAGGTATGGGCCTGTAGAAGACGACCCACTATCTCTGATATGTAGGTATGGGCCTGTAGAAGACAACCTACTATCTCTGATATGTAAGTTTGGGCCTGTAGAAGACAACCCACTATCTCTGATATGTAGGTATGGGCCTGTAGAAGACCACCTACTATCTCTGATATGTAAGTTTGGGCCTGTAGAAGACAACCTACTATCTCTGATATGTAATTTTGGGCCTGTAGAAGACAACCTACTATCTCTAATATGTAAGTATGGGCCTTAGAAGACAACCCACTATCTCTGATATGTAAGTATGGGCCTGTAGAAGACAGACAAACACTCTGCCTCTGCTGGAAGCTGAAGAAAAGGAAAGGAGCAGAGTGAGAAAAGGAAATGAAAGAACCGCTATGGGGAGGAAGTGTCTCTGCTTTGTTGTTGGGTTGAGTCGAGAAGAGGTTTTGAAGTGTTTGTTTTGGACATAGTGATGAAATTACTAGCAAGACTGTGGAGGTGTTCATGTCTGAAAGGGTATAAAGCCAAATAGTTTGTGCTCTTCTCTTATCTCTCACATTTCATTAACGTCTTCTATCCTTTCATTCTCGCTTGTCCTGTTTTTTGCTCACGTTCCTTTTCATCTCGCCCGTTATCTAGCTCCCCCCTTCATATTTCTTCATAACACTAATATCAGACGGGTTACATGGGGGATCTTTATCAGCCGTGTCTGACACTGCAACTGTAGTTCATGTAGCCTACTGTACATACAGCTTCAAATACATTCCCCGGATAACACCAACTCCAATTAGAGAGCCATCCTGCAGGGTCCACTGCTTCTGTAGGTTGTACTGTGGAAGCGCAAGTAGAGTTCAGATTAACAGCAGGTATTTAATGTAGTCCATGACACATGTACCAGGAATTAGAGGTTTCCACTTTTTATGTATTTTTTTGCTTTTCAGACATAATTTTGAAAGGACATCCAGCTAAGAGTTGAAGATAAACAGTTAAAACAGAATTGACTATGAATATTTTGTCATCTGAAAGGTGATGTCAACAACCGTGACTGTCATGCGTGAACGCAGTAATGAAGGACGTCTTAATTAAATTGGCTTCCTGTAGCGTAACACACAATCACCTGTCCAAAATGGACCCTGACCAAATGGATAAAACATTGAACATGTCAGCTGGAACAAAACACGGTGACTGTCACGGTTTTGGGTGATGAAGGAGAGAGACCGATAAGCAGGTAGATTGTTCGTTGGTGTTTACTGTCACAGTCGTAAAGAAACAGGACAACTGAATGTACATAAGAAGTCCACTTCTGACTCGTACCACGGAAATGTACATATACACGTATATATAGAAATGTACTTGCTAAGGCACACGGCTACAGACTATGAAAATACTATGCTCTTAAGCGCGCCATAGAACGCGCACGTAGCCTATACAGAAAATGCTACTTACGCCTCTTGTCAAAGAGAGGGCAAAATAGTGTAAGCACTTTGTATCCGTCACACGTAACAAGCCAGGCAAGGAACATACAAATATACTAGTAAAACAATCACCAAACACAGAATCAACCTTAGCAAAAACTGAAACTCACGTACACGATTATAACGGCGACAATATAGCAATGCCCAACACCTCTTCCCCAGTTTGGCCCGTTTCTATAGACAGAGTTAATCTATCTTACATTACACAGCTGACCTGACCTCAATCATTAATAAGATCTAACCTATCAGAGCCAAACTGGGAGAGAAGTGCTGGTCTTAAATGAACATTTCTTTTTAATGATACGTAAACCTTCATGCCATGCACTGCATACATATATAGAACACGAATATACAAATAAATAACTGATATTTCCTCATAGATGTGTAAGAGTCCATCTCTCTCTGCAATGTATGCCAGCCCCCACTGGGCCGGGCGTTACAGTGACAAACAGACCCAATCCCAGAAAGAAGGACAACTTTACCTAATGGACTCTGGTCGAGACCAGTGAAGTTTGGACAAATTATTTTATATTCTATCAGTCAAGTTGCTTTTCTGTTTAATAAACAGGTCTTCTTACGGTGTTCTGGGGGTAAAAGTTTTGGAATAATCCAGGGATTTTCACGTGTTTTGATAGAAATTGATAACTTAATTCACCAAGGTTGCAAGACAATGATAAGAAAATATAATCAAATTATGATTAATTACAGATGAGCTGAAACACTTCATTATTAGGACACTGAAATAATGGCTGCTGAAAAAGTGACTTTGCTGTTGTATGTGAACAGTAACACTGGGGGCAAATAGTTTGGAATCACAGAGAACTGTTCATGGTTTTGAAATGAATACCTTCATTCACTAAGGTGTCATTAAATTGATTCAAAAATGTATCCAAGATATTACATATGTTGCAATATTCTATCACCGTTGGAAATGACTGATCTACAGTATATTTAATTATTCACGTGCAATGACGAACCCCTTTTTCAGCAGTTCTTTTTTGTGTCTCTTAATGATGAAGTACTTTAATTCATCTTTAATTACAGTAGTCATGCTTTGACATTATTTTGTGTCAATGCAATGTAACCTTGGTGAATGTAGGTATAACAAATGAAAATTGCTAGATAATTTCAGCCTTTTGGCCCCCATTGTATGTACAGTAAACCTGTACTTGTTTTGAGTATATCAGGTTCACCAGATCAGAAAAGTAATGCTTTCAGACTGGACATAATCTACTGGCCAAAAACAGTTTTAATCAAATCTAATTGGATTTGCAAAACGTCCTCAATATAAATTAAGTTTGATATTTTTCATCAAAATGTTGACGTTAGTGGCTTGCTATTATTTCTAGTTTATTCTACATTGAATTAACATTAGCTAAAAGCTCAGCCTAATGTAATTCCAAACAGGACATTGAAATTATTTCTGTGCCCAGAAGAAAGGACCAGAAGGCTTTACAATCCCTAAACCAGCTGTTCTCTTATGAAGTGATACTTCAGAACATGGGAAGTGCAAGTCAGGTTTGTGTACTCATGTTCTGTCCTTGTCAGGGTTAGTGTTTTGTTTACATTATTCTCAGGCATGAAAGCCAGTCCCAAACTAATTGACAAGCTGTGTGTACCGGACCGGCGATACACTGAAGGGTGTGTGCTGTCATTAGCTGAAATTTGAGGGATAATCATTTTGTCCAAGGGCCTTATGCCAACAGGAAGAAAGGTCTAGTGGTTATAATCCTCCAGCCAACTAATCTACAAAGGCAGAGTGAGATAATTCTGGATGTGATCCAAACCTTGCTATTGGTAGCTGGACGCTCCTTAGTTTAAAAGAGACAATAATCATCAAGCTCCGGTCTTCATCTCCCTAGCAACTGGGATCGCTAAGCTGAAGTCTTTGGAGAAGTTTCAAACACATGGTATAATCAAAGCAACGCAAAGATTTAAAACACTTGCAAATTCACCCATCTGTCTTGAGCACCATTTGCCTTCTTTTTTGCATTTCAGAGCACTCGACAAGGTATGTTATGTCAAGTTGTGTACGCTAACGATGATTTTAATGGCAAACTTTTTTGGTTGTGTGGTGTTTATCATTTGCTGATGTAGCAGAATTCAGTATAACTATCCTGTTGAAAAAAATCTTCAACACAATTTCCTTTTTTTTCTTATATATAAATATTTTTGAAAAAATGTCCAGCTAAAAGTTGAGGATAAGCAATGAAAATGCAGCTGACTGTATATGTACATCTCATAATTAAATATCTGTGAGGTGAACTCAAAGGCCATGACTCCAATGCATTGAGTCTACCACAACAATACAGCATGTATTTATTTAAATGGCAGTGGCTTATTATGTTGCTGTAATTTCACGACCCTTATCCATTTGTACACTTTATCTGGTAGGAAAAAGGCAAAGCACTGTAAAAAATTGCTTTTGTCCTTTTTCTTTTTAAGCTACATCAACCACAGAAAATGGGTCGGAGAAAAAATATGAATGAAACATTGGGATAAAAGAGAGACGATTTGGTTGCCAAGGAGTTCCAGTGACGTCTTGAGACAGAGAGAAAAACAGCCAGGAGGTGCAGAGTGTTATTATTGGGTGTTCAGACCTGGGTTTAAAATACATTTGTATTTCATTTACTGTCACCAGGTGGAAAAGTGACAGGGTCTAAGGAACCAGGTTTAGCAGCCAGAGTAGAGACCAAAACACAGAGAGGCAGCTTCAACATTTATTTAAGTCACTGTTAAATAAACCCTGGGAAGCAAAATCTAGACCAATATTCATAGTTAATATATAGTAAATATATAGTTTGATTCTGCCAAAAATGCTGTTGTTGTGGTAATATCCATAGTACAACAGACAACTTTCTCATGTAGTAAATTGACACAGCAGCATAACTGTCCATACATTGGCCAAATAGTCACATTGCCAACCTACCTAATGTCCCAGTCTGTTCTCATTACACGTGTATGTTTCCAGAGTCAGGGAAATGTAAAGCCTCATACTCTTATGAAACGTAAAAAAATGTCAAGTTTACCTTAAATTTACCCTAACATTAACCTCACTAACCTAGCATGCTATACCTCAACTAAACGTTCCCCAGGTACTTTAAATTGTAACCGATTGGTCTGTTCTTTTAAATGTTCCGGTTGAACGGCAATTCAATATGTACGAAAGCTCACATTTGAATGGCGATATCGTAAGTCTGTCTACGTAATGAAGCAAAATTTCCATCATGCACGGTTACCCACGTACCGCCATGAAAATGCATTGAATATCCACACCTTGAATAAAAATTTACCGTAGCCTTAACCCCAGTCCAAATCCTTCAATTTAAACCTAACTTTTACCTTTTTAGTTATACTTTCGGGCCTGGAAACATAAATTACTTTCCAGGTCTAGATGGGGACTGAGCTGAGGTTTTTGTGTGATAACAGTTTAAGTCAGAAGGATATAGAAGATAACAACAGCAATGTCTAGTGTCAAGGTGCAGGACTGTTGGCTGACCACATAAAGGCTTCTGGAATTGGACTCAAACGTGAAAGCTATCGCTGCTCCGAGAGGAGGCAGAATTAAAAAGAACACACACACTTTTAAGCCAAAATGTTTCATGTGTAATCCTCTCCATGTTTAATTGAATTCAAAGTTAACACACACACGCACACACGAAGAAAGAGGGAGGCAGAGAGAACAATAAATTAATAAAAATGCTGAAGTCGGTTTCTTTGGATGCCTCTGATCTTGCAGATATACTGTATGTCTGCTGTGGTTTGATGCATGGATCCTTCTAATGTATTTTCTATTTTGTTCTTTCTGTTTCGAGTGTTTCCAGTTATACACTCCCACTGTATTCCAGTTATACACTCCCACTGTATTCCAGTTATACACTCCCACTGTATTCCAGTTATACACTCCCACTGTATTCCAGTTATACACTCCCACTGTATTCCAGTTATACACTCCC
>JACXGM010003082.1:17553-43551 GCA_016801145.1 Umbra pygmaea | reverse complement strand
GAGTTCAGGTAAGGGGGGGTTAGTCTTAGGATTGATTTGTAAATTAGATTATACCAGTGGGTCAGGCGCCGAGTGTGTAAAGAAGGCCAGTCCACTAGTGCATATAGGTCGCAGTGGTGGGTGTTAAATGGGGCATTGGTAATAAATCGGATGGCACAATTATAGACTACGTCTAGCTTTTTAAGTAGGGAGGTAGACATATCAGTTGTTTTAACCACCTGCCATCCGAAAAAGAGAGCATCCTGAATTTCATGTTTTTTACCATTTCATAATGTTTAGCCACTTGAATGTGAGCACCTTCATTGATTGTATGCACAACCCTGATCCTGCAAAGGCAACATAATCTTCCACATGCACTCACATGTTCATTGCAATTTTCATGCCTTTTATATGCTCTGTCAAAGTTAGACAGATCTCCAAACCCCAGCTTTGACCAAACAACACATCCAGCAGTACATTTTCTTTGTTACAGCACTTCCAGTCAGCCAGCTAAATTTGTCATGCCAGGAGAGCTGACGAGACCTGTTACTTTGCCCTATTGTTTGCACTAAATCAATCTTAGGTGTTGATCTCCCCAGCTGGTTAATTCTAAGTTTCTCCTCATAAGAAAGACTTTCAAATGGCTTTGCCAAAATCAGGTCAACAATATTAGCATTGTCTGCCATCGTGTGCAGTTTGCTAGCTGGCTAGTTCACCCCTACGACACTAGCCTAGCCTACTGTATGAATGAATGAAGGAATGAACGTTCTAACAAAACGATATTAAACTCGAAGGAGGAAATGTGGGAACTGAAACAAGGAATGTGGTGTATGAACTGTTTGATGAAAATTGTCTAGCAATTTCGCCAAGCAAATACCAAGATATAGGTTGCAGCAGTTTGTCTTTAGACTACACTTGCAAAATCTTCAATGGGACTGAGCTCCAATAGCGTTGGTGACTTTTTATAGTACAAAATCGCTGTCCAGCAAAAAGAGATGCAGTCTTTCGACAGACCCTCCAATCATTACGCAGAAGGTTCCAGGCCAGCCCACTCCTCCAATCACCCCCAGAGACGCTGAGCATCTATGGGCAGGAAATAATCACAGCATTTATTCATTGACCATCTAGTTTCGAAGCACTGAAAAAAACTGTTCAAAGCAGCCCCATTGAAGTCCATGGATGCCAGGTTTCAACAGGGAAATGCACTGTGATGCTACGGGAATGTATAAGAAGGAAATCAAAACAGACCTGCTATATGTAGCTGACACAATATTACATATTTGTACATTAATTTTTGGACATTTTAGGGGAAGCCAAGCTTTTATTTTATTTAAATTTATTTCTCAAATGTTCAAAGCAAAATAAATTTGTGGTTTAAACCAGTGGTTCCAAACCATTTTCATGACATGGCACACTTGTGTGGCAGCAAAAATTTTGAGGCACACCAACACATTTTAAACTTAACAAATGTAACTTTAAAAAAATATTAAGGATGTTGCTATGGATATTGCCTTACTGGAACGGGATCTAGCTAGTAGCAGTTTTCTAAAACACTGATCAAGTTAATAATATACAGCTCTGGGAAAATTAAGAGACCACTGCAAAAAAAAAAATAATCAACCCCAACCCCATTGACAACCTCTGGAATGTGATCAAGAGGAAGATGGATGGTCACAAGCCATCAAATAAAGGCAAGCTGCTTGAATTATTTTGCCAGGAGTGGCATAAAGTCATGCAAAATCAATGTAAAAGACTAGTGAAGACCAAATATAGATTTCTGAATACTTCCCAATTTAACACATAAGTATTGTGTTTATAAGTGAATTTTCTTTGCATTAACTATTGAAGGTATGATATCACTGCACCTTTTTTGTTATTTTGTCATTTTCTGCAAATATATGCTCTGAATGACAATCTTTTTAATTTGGGAGAAATGTTGTGGATTTTGTAATGGAATCAAACATAAATGTTCATTTTACCCAAACACATACATACATATATACATACATACATACATACATACATACATACATACATACATACATACATACATACCAATTGTAAAACCAGAGGAAATTCCTTTTTGCAGTGGTCTTTTTTAAATTTCTTCCAGAAATGTACGTTCCGCATTAATATGCTACTTAGAATAAAGTGTCATAAACATAAAAAAAAAAAATTTCAATCAAACTCATAGATGGTATTGTGTCTCCGGGCTCTTTGGATTACTGTAATCAATCTCAGACACCTATGATAATTAGTTTGCCAGGGGAGCCAAATCAAAGGAAAACTACTTAAGAAGAATGTACCACATTATTAAGTAGGCCACAGGTTTTAAGCAATATGAGAAAGAAAAAGGATCTGTCTGCTGCGGAAAAACATCCTACCTTGGACAAGGTACGAAAACATTAGATATTTCACAAAAACTTAAGCATGATCATCGTACTGTGAAGAGATTTGTGGCTGATTCAAAGCACAGATGGGTTTGTGCAGATACAGGCATAATGAGGAAGGTTACTGCCAGACAAATTCATCGGATTAAGAGAGCAGCTGTTAAAATGACATTACAAAGCATCAAACAGGTATTTGAAGCTGCTGGTGCATCTGGAGTCCCGCAAACCTCAAGGTGTAGATCCCAATAAGGCTGCAACGTCAAAAACTAGGTGGCGGAGACCCATGAAGCACATGACCATACCAAGTGACTGTAGCGTTTTTTACGCTCAATTGACACAAATCTCTCAAGGACTCTGGTATGGCTGAACTAGGATTTCATGAATATACACAGATTGCATATTAGAAATGGATGTATTCAGATGCCAGAAGAAAGGATTGTGAATGGTTTATATATATATATATATATATGGCAAATCGACTAATGAAATAATAATATTCGTTTTCACTTTATATCGTAACTATAACCATAATCCTTACCCGAACGTTTACCCTAACCTTAACCTTTTGAAAACCTTGTTAACCACATCTAACATACATTAATCCTTCATGTTATATTTTGAAGAATGTAAAAAATCGTGTCATATACACAAATTTCTTTCATTGGAGTACTGCAAAAATCATCATATATGCAGTGAAAAATTTGATTTTTCGTGTATGTGACGATTTTCTGAAACCCAGTTCGTGTCTATTTCATATATTCCTGTCATTTTGTGTTGCGCTATCTAACCCAAATCCCAGGTAGCGCTATGCTAAGTTTGCGCTGCCTCTTACTGGAGGCCCAGGAAAGTCAGAGAACACATGGTCAGGCTCGAACCCATGACCATCGTGATGTAGATTATCCTGCAATGCAACGACTTAGCCGACTACACCACGTGGACCCCCCACTGCCAAAATGAAGCAATCTTCCACAGTTGGGCTGTGTTTCTTAAAACCATTTCTCTTGCGTTATGTTCAGCTCACAAAACATGCAGATATCTTAGCGCAATTCCGTGCAGCAATTTAATCTTGCCAGACCAAAGAACTTTACATGCTAATGAACTTGTAAACCTCTGGTCAACACATGACTATCTTTCACTTTCTCTATATATCTCTTGTTTCCAAACATAGTTCAGTAAACACCAAAATATAGGTGTTTGAATGAAATATACAGTGGGCTCAAATTCCTGGCAATCCACAAACAATACTGTAAAAACATTAACAAAATACTGTGCATCCGGAAAATATTCACAGCGCTTGACATTTTCCACATTTTGTTATGTTACACCCTTATACCAAGTCAAGTCAAGTCAAGTTTATTTATATAGCACATTTCATATGACAAACATAGACTCAATGTGCTTCAATAATAACAAGCAAGAAAAGCATACAATAAAAACATACAACATAATAAATTGTTATGTGTACACATATTTTCACACATACACATATATATACATAAATTTACACATACACACACACAGACACAACAGCCCCCACTCCCCTATCTCAAACACTGTGTTCTAGCGTAGCTGAAAGCTTCCGAAAAAAAAATATATATATAATTTTTGCCCTATTTTTGGGCAGTTTCTCCCACTTTTCTTTGCAGGACCTCTCAAGTTCCATCAGGTTGAATGGGGAGCGTCGGTGCACAGCCATTTTATTAGATCTCTCCATCCATGTTCAATCAGGTTCAAGTCCGGGCTCTGGCTGGGCCACTCAAGGACAATCACAGAGTTGTCCTGTAGCCACTCCTTTGTTATCTTGGCTGTGTGCTTAGGGTCGTTGTTTTGTTGTAAGAGGAACCTTCATCCAAGTCTGAGGTCCAGAGCTCTCTGGAGCAGGTTTTCAGCAAGGATGTCTTTGTACATTTCTGCATTGCTCTATCCTTCAATCCTGACTTATCTCCCAGTTCCTGCTGCTGAAAAACATGACCACAGGATGATGCTGCAAACACCATGCTTCCTGTAGGGATGGCATTGGCCAGGTGATGAGCAGTGCCTAGTTACTTTACGCTTGCCATTCAGGCCATAGAGTTCAATCTTTGTTTCATCAGACAAGATAATTTTGTTTCTCATGGTCTGAGAGGCTTTCAGGTGCCTTTTGGCAAACTCCAGGCATGCTCTCATGTGCCTTTTACTGAGGAGTGGCTACTCTCTGGCCAATCTACCACACAGGCCTGAATGGTAGAGTGCTGCAGCGATGGATGTTCTTCTGGAAGTTTCTCCTCCCTCCACAGAGAAACACTGGAACTCTGTCAGAGTGACCATCAAGTTCTTGGTCACCTCGCTGACTAAGGCCCTTCTCCCATGACTTCTCAGTTTGGCTGGGTGGCCAGCTCTAGGAAGAGTCCTGGTGGTTCTAGACTTCTTCCATTTACGGATGATGGAGACCACTGTGCTTATTGGAACCTTCAATGCTGCAGATATTTTTCTATACCCTTTTCTAGATCTATGCCTCAATACAATCCTGTCTTGGAGGGCTACAGACAATTGGACTTCATGGCCATGGTTTGTGCTCTGACGTGCACTGTTAACTGTGGGACCTTGTATAGGCAGGTGTGTGCCTTTTCAAATCATTTCCAATTAACTGAATTTGCCACAGGTGGACTCTAATCAGGTTGTGGAAACATCTCAAAGGAAGATCAGTGGAAACAGGATGCGCCTGAGCTAAATTTTGAGTGTCATGGCAAAGGCTGTGAATACTTACGTTTTTTTCATTTTTAATAAATTTGCTAAGATTTCAAAGCACACTGCTTTCACATTGTCATTATGGGGTATTGTTTGTGGAATTGTGAGGGAAATAATGAATTTAATTTATTTCGGAATAAGGGTGTAAACATAACAAAATGTGGAAAAAGTGAAGCGCTGTGAATACTTTCCAGATGCACTGTAATTTTAAAGAAATTCTTTTTTATAATTAACACTTGAGAATGTCAAAGCGACATCTCCTGATGCGTACATGATAGAAAGAAATGCTTGGTATCGTTGGAAAGAGTGGTTCGTCCATGTGTGTTAATGACACCCGGAAATATCGCGTCTCAAATTGGGGTTCTTTTCACTGACTTTATTTTGGTTAACTAAAAACATTACAGAAATAAATCAGGAAGTGAAAATGACAAAGTAACTTTGCTGCAAGGAGGTAGGACATCACCCTGCACTAAACCAGGTACAGTTTTTGGGGGGTGGGGAATGGCTGAGGTTTTAAAAACTTATAGGAAAATAGTAAAATATGTAGACTACAGTACAGTGTTTTATTTCATTAACTTTACTTTATTTACTTTATGTCCCCCAAACTTTGTCACACTGGTTCCCAAGACCTGGGGGCATGCCAATTTGTTTTTACAGTGATGTTCATCATGGTTTACAAGTATTTTAAAATAATTAACAAAAACTTAAACTTACATTTTTTTTTTTTTACTCTATATGACATCATGCATGAAAATTATTGTCACAAAAGTTTGTGTTTGACTTATTATTGTGTCAAAGAGTCTTCTGAATCCAAAACTTTAAGGCACTTCACTGTAGGACAAAGTATGACCCTTTCAGAAGCAAAAATATCAACATATTGCCAGGCAGACTTCAACCCCCTTAGACCTAGAAGGTTTCTTTTTTTTACCATTTTTGACTCTCTTGTCTTGATTTGCATGTGCGCACAAATACAGTAAATAGTCTTGAAACAAACAGTAGTTATTAAATTCTGAGAAGTCAAACTAGGAAATGGTCTTAGAATATAAAAAAAATATTTTCTGTAGGATAAACATGTAACTGTGTAGGGGGCGGTGGTAATTTAATTTCCTATTTTTCACCCATCGCTATAAAATGCAGCCCTTCACTTGGTTTCAAAAGCTCACGGTCACCCTCAAGCAAAAACCTATCAAGATCGACTTCACTTTCATACACCTCCTCCTCTTCATAACTTTTCTGATCAAGGATGTGTTCCAGAGCATCCTGGGCTGTCATTACTCTGTAACTGTATAGATAAACTCACACTACCAACATGACATACTATACATCATTAATGTTGCAATGGAACCAACCAAAATCATACAATTATTTAACACAAAACAAATTTCACCAAAATCAAGGTTTTATTATTTCTGACACTAATTTAGTACTTAGTGCAACCAGATCTGGCAAGGATAACATCATGGAACCTCTTCCTGTAATAATTGACAAGGTAAAATAACATATTTGGGGGGATTTTAACTATTGCTCTATGGAGATCCTTTTAAGATCCTTCACATTCTTGGGTTGGCACCTATCAACTGCCCTCTTCAACTCAAGAACTAGTTTTCGATTGGATTGAGGTCCGGTGATTGAGATGGCTATGGCAGAACATTGATTTTGTCACAAAACCATTTCTGTGCTGATCTTGAGGTATGGTTTGGGTCATTGACTTGTTGGAATGTACACCTACCACCAAGTCCCAGCCTTCTGGCAGAGGCAACCAGATTGTCAGCCAAAATTGCCTGATACTTGTGGAATTCATTATGCCCACAATCTTGACCAATGTCTTCTGGAATTAAAGCAGCCCCAAAACATCACTGACCCACCACCATATTTCACCGGGGGTATGAGGTGCCTCTCCTTGTATGCATCTCTATTTTGATGCCAAACATGCTGATGCTGTATCTGACCAAAACATTACATTTTGGTCTCACCTTACCAGAGCACCTTCATCCAGTCATAATTTAAACTATGTTTGGCAAACTCCAAACTCCAAGCACTTGCATATGTGTCTTGGGATCAGAAAGGGCTTTCTTCTGGAAACCCTTCCAAAGAGGCCGTGGTTGTGGATGTGGCGTCTGATGGTGCTCTTTGAAACCTGGTGACCCCAAGTCGCTACCAAGGCCTGCAATTCTGTCACAGTGATTCTTGGGGATTTTGTTGATTCTCTCACCATCTTCCTCCCTATCCTGGAGGGAAACATGTATATGTGTCCTCTACCCATCCTCTACTTGTGACGTTTGCTACTGTTCCATATCTTTATATAAAATGTATGATTGCCCTGACGGTGCTCATTGGTATTTAAAATTTTGTGTGGATCTTCTTTTTGCCATTATCAAATGTATGAAGGTCTACCACCATCTGTCTCCTTTGAACTGCCAGTTGTTTTGTTTTCTTCATGGTCTTGGAGGACAAAGACATAGTCTGTCTTCATTTTATACCCTAGTGGAACAGGAAGTGATACTAAGCAGCAGTTTCTATAACCCTCAGTTGTCTGCTCAAAGTTCCCTCAGAGTTCATGAGTCCATTGTCATTAATTTTTCACAATAGAACTTGTCACTCACACCATAATAATTATAGTCTATCTACAATTTTGTTTTGTTAGGGCAAAGAAATGTAGACCCAACAACCGGCAAAACAGAAGAAACCAATAGACCTATTATTGTAAGACAATTGTTTGTGATGTTGACATTTTAATTGAGAACAGGTACCTTTTTTGTTTTAAAGTTAAAACAGGTTAAGGCACCAGAAATGTAAAGGCAAACATGAACAAATCTCTACAAATATTCTCTGTTCTGGAGAGCATCGCAAGCCTGTCATTTTCCAGGAATAGATTGAGGGGTAGGCTTAATTACAGCTTTTGAAGAGTGGAAATTTACACAGCGTCTATTCTTAACTGGGAACTGTAACAAAATGCACATTGTAGCATTTATGTTCATCATCGGAGATCTTTAATAAGATCCCTTTTCTGTAAGTAAAACAGATTTTTCTAAAGTATCAAAAGGACACTAGCAGATATTGTATGTATAACTTTAAATAAAAACTGTGATGCTAGCAAAAGTCGTGTGTGGCTATCTTTATTCAAGATGTATAGGCCTTCAAGCATTTCTTGGAACAACAATTTGACAGATTTTTAAAAGTTTTGAAGACACAACTCATCATTAGCGTATTCAGAATTGAGTTGTATATTTATTTTCAAAATATAGTTGTCATCTCTAAACATAAATGCATTTATCAAAATATTATCCCATCCACATTACACTGCCACCCATTATAGGAAATTGACATTATAACAATAAACACACAACAATAACAACAACAACAATATTCTGTGTCTTTGCACAACACAGATTTTTTATTATCCCTTTTTATTAAGTACAGGCAAAAATGACCAGACATTTGGGAAATGTAGCCTATTTAAGTATTTTACCATTGCTATTTTGCCTACTTTAAACATTTCTCAGACAAATTGGTATGCAACTGAGAAAAATTGCAACAGTGCGACCGAGCTCCTTTCGAATAATACTCGTTTTAGGATTGCTTTTGTTGGTGTAAAATGCATTGTTAAGCCTACATAGCCAAATGTTTTTGTTATGTTGGCTGTATTTGTTTATTTTGCATTTCAGGCTAGGGTAAACCCAAATAGCAGAGGATGCTTAACTTGTAACCTAATCAATTTCCTGAACCTATATCTCCTTTTTCTTTTTGTCTGTTAAGTGGACGCACTTTTCATCCGAAGGGTGGCGTTTGTACACCACTAACGGCAGCCTTCCTAAAACCGCAAGACCCATCTCATTTCACCAGCCGTATCAGCAATTCAGATTGCATGCAAATCAGAAGCGTCATTCTGAAAGAATCGCGGGTGAGCTAGGGGGAGAGGGTGAAGTGTAGCACATTCCTTCAGAGAATCCTACCCCTTTCTTCTCTTTCAACCGGCTTGCAACTAGGCAGCTCGGGTCGCGCATGCAGCAACTGCATGAGGTCCGCCTGGAATTGAGAAGCTTCGTGGTCAGTAGCGAAGTTAAGGTCCAAATCTAACCTAAATAGCGTGCATTGTTGCGAAAACAATTTCTACTCTACTTTCCGTCAGATTTTTGTAGGTATAACTTATTCCTATCCGTTTTCGTGACCATGGGATCACAACGGAGATTAACTCACTTGTACGGGTGGGCATTGATGATAGTCGCGGTTTTCTGTCAGTGGTGTCAGGGAAGTTGCCCAGAGAAAGACTTGGGGAAAAGGGAAGAGGAGGCGAATGTAGTTTTGACTGGTACAGTTGAAGAAATCATGAATATGGACCCAGTGCAGAATACATACTCATGCAAGGTAAGCCTAACTGTCCTGATGTACAGTAAGTTGTTAGATTTATGCTAAATGAATCTGCGGCTAAATCTTGAGCCTGTTAAAAACGTTACAACGTTTCGTATGTTTCCGTTTCCTGAAGTCATAAATGTTGTAAAACAATCTCTTTCAATATGTGTGTACTCTGAAGTGACACCTGTCAAATCGTAGCATATCACTATAAAATACTTTTTTCCACCATTGGATGAAAACGTACTTAAGTAAAAAAAAAATATTGGTCAGTTTTTAATTGTGTAGATAGTTGTGTAGACAATACACAAACAAAATAATCGTTCCAGCTATTGCAGGTTTTAAACATGAGGGATGGCCAAAAATAGGATGATCAAATGGAGGCCAGTGTTTATGAAAATTGCATTCCAATAGCCTCTGCCAGGCTAAAAAAACTACCTGACAAGGTGTTTCCAGATTAACTCATTGTTCTAGAATCCGCAGTGCATATTTTATAAGAGTGATTGTAATTGAAAATGTAATTGATCAAAGTTATAAACATATTTGTTACATGTTGGCTTCTCCACAATACACAGGCCTCATTAAATGATCCATAAAGTTGAATTTGCAGGTGCTAGACTAGAACAAAATAGCAGTCACGTGTCTTTATTGCTTGTTCTGTAATATAAGGAGAATTTCAATTTAAATAATATATCCTTTGTTTTGTTCTTATACGAATATTGAAACATCAAAACATGAACATATAAAATGACAACCCGTTTCAATGGCGTAAAAAAATATGAGTTCCAGTGTAGGGTCTCTGTTATTTTAGAAATACGACGCAATGTGTTTCCATAGTCAACACATAGGATGTGAAAATGCAATAAAAATGGTGGACTTATAAAGATTTGCAGGACGTGCAATTATAGACGAAGGAGTGCTGTGATAGGTTACATAGCCTATGTCCAGGTATGGGTAGTCAAGGCGGCCTAGTAGTAATGGCATCTGTATGGACCCTGGTTCAAGTCCCGTTGCTGGCAGTTAAAATTAATTGCAATCGTTTGCATGGCACTTTTTTGCATTTGTCCAACCTACAGAAAAAACATGATGGACTCCTGGGTAAAATGTAATTAACATGCTATTTTTAATAATCCTTAACACAAGTGGTCATGGTTTTTGGCATGGATATTACCTGCACTCCAGAATTTATTTTGGCCCTTTGTAGTGAAATATTTCTCTAGCAGACTTAAGTCAAATATGATATTTCTGACAGGAATCCTTATAGCTTAATGAAGACCACAAGATGGCATACTGTTATACAATAGGAATTGGGTGCAAGCAGTAATGCATATTTAACCAAATGGTAAACTATTATGTTAATTATAATTATAACCTACTTCTATTATACCCTGTTCAGAGGTTTTGGGTGGTTATCCCAAACTAGGAGAGATAATAAGGAGTTAAACCTTCTCTTTCTCCATGATATTGATACAGGTGAGGGTGTGGCGGTACCTGAAAGGAAAGACTATGGTCAATGGGGAGGTTCTTTTAGATGGTGGCAACAAGGTGATGATCGGTGGCTTTGGTGATCCTGGGATCTGTGACAACCAGGTGGCCACTGGTGATACACGCATTTTCTTTGTCAACCTGACCCCGGAGTATATGTGGCCGGCACACAAGAATGAACTGATGCTGAACTCCAGCCTGATGAGGATTACTCTGCGTAACCTGGAGGAGGTGGAGCTCTGTGTGGAAGGTAAGCTGACAAGATGTGGTCTCCACATAACATGGACATGAAACAAAAGCAGCCAATCAACAGACAGCAATAGATTTCTTGCTCCACTATGTTCACCACTCCATCGAGTTGGAAGTCTCTCATCTGCGGGACTATATGGGCTGAACGCCCTCCCCTCTGCTTAAATGCAGTATAATTTAGCTGCTAGTGCCAGTAAAGAATTTTTTTCTGTATTGCACAATAAATAGGTTATTCATGGACCACACAGTGGTCTATGAAGTATCAGAATTCTTCAACATTTAGATGCTGGTCTGTTTCAAAGTGACCACCTGCCATTAATATTTAGCCTATATGATTATGTGAAGGTTAGTCTGAGTGACTTGTCAGGGCACACTGTAAAGCTACACATCATCCTCCCGGCTCTTCAGCATCACAATCGATGTGTGATATATCATAGCAGTAAGGTTATACCCAGGAGTCTGCTACTTCCCAGCACTCACATGAATGGGGACACCTGAGTCATCTTTGCAGGTTGGTTGTCATGGCGAAGCTGCTGCAGCTCTGCCTAGGTTAATCAGCCCGGGGTGTTTCCCCTTTAAACACTTTCAAGCACAGCGACTGACACATCAGAGGATTGACCTTTAATCTTTCACTCTAGTAAATGAGATATTTAATGAAGTCATGGGAATTCCTAAGGTCTTTCTTCACATTACCCGGGTTTTTGCTTTATTTACTGGGGACGAAGTTCCTCCGACTCTGTCGAGAGAGCGGTAGCACCATAGTAAGTCTAATTTTAAAAAACGTCGGCAAAGGTTGCGAGCAGCAGGAAGCAGACTTGAAGAAAGAGCAAATGGATTGGATGTGTTTGCTCTGGAAAAGTCTGAGTCTTAAAACTAGTTTTTGAGGAGCTTCCTGAGTTGGGGAGAAGGGAGAGAATTAATCCATTTTCAACAGCTGCAGCTCTGAAAACTGATTGCGTCTTTTTGTAAAGAAACCATTTGTCAGGCACTATAACAAGACCGTGACTAATAAGTCCTAAGATTGACCGTGACTATGCCTGTTTCTGCCCTCTGTGCCAGTAAGCAGAGATTGTTGCTGTTTGGCTACTTGATGGTGCTTGACATTTTTGGCTGCTGGTCAAAAGTTGGAATCACTGGCCTTAATATTTATTTGTCAATAAGTAGGAGATCATCACTGACCTCCATATATTATTTAAAAAGTAGGAAAAATGCAGTTAATGCTCGAATCGTTCTTGTTGTCAGGTGGTTTCAATAGGGAAAGCTTTTTTTGCATGTTTGGAAGAATTTGGCACACACATACCAAATCCTCTGCTTGTCTGTCCAGGCACGACACACTGTTACTAACCTCTTTTCCCTTCCTTCTTTCCTTCGTTTCTTGTGGTGAAGAGAGAAGTTTCTTGGCTCTAGCAACTACTGTCTAGAATGTGTCCTTTATTGTTGAGGGAGAAAACCTTAGCATAGCTACTTTAACCAAGCCCCATATTTCACATACCCAGCTAGCAGATCACGTGTCCTTTAAGTTGTTTTAAAATCTGTACGGTTTGATTAGATAACAAAACGCATGCACTTAGTCCTGTGTCATTTCAACCAAACCTTATGAAACTTTCCAAACTTTACTCAGGCAATTTATTTATTTTTCCCCTTCTCAATCTCCAATGAGACATCACATAAGTGGAACTTTTTAATTAAGAGTCGAGTCAGTTCCCACCCACTAAGTGCAGCCAACTGGTGTTCAGGAGTGTGTAGATGTTAGCACAGTGGGACAAGACTCTACCTGCCGGTGCGGTCACTGTACACCTGTCTGCTTCATATTTATTCTTGACAATTCCACAGCCAGGGGAGACAGGAACACATGTGGGTGCTACAGTAGGTGTGGAGCCTCATTGAAAAAAAGTGGAGGGAGAAGCACGTCTTTGTGTAACATGCATAGGGAGGGGCGGAAAGAACGTGTGGGGATGAGGTGGAAAAAGAGAGCGAGAGACTGACAGTGATGACATTCTTTGTTCAGGTGTAAACTAGGAATGCTGGGATATGTTTTGCTTGGCACCACATGCTCAGTAAATGCAACCAAAGCTCTGTGGCATAGATACAAGCCTGGAGGCATCAGGTTTTACAACCGCACTTCGCAGCGCTGCAGTGATGCATATGGGACATTCAAAACCTTAACACAGGATCACTCGGGCAAAGCTTTCATCTTTCTAAGAGCCCCCCCCCCAAAAAAGAAATAAAGGAAAGGACTGTTTACAAAACCTCTGTAAACATTTGGCACTCAAAAACAGCTTAATGTTTGTTGCGTTTCAAAGCAGGCAGACCCGCCTTCTCTGCTTGCAACATCTTATCTCTCTTAACTGGGCCCTGAGGGGCAATTCAGAGACTAGAGCAAGAAATGAAAAATGCTACTTTTCACTGAGGCACACTTTGCCTCACATTGTTGCATTGCAGCTTGCAGAACCCGATAAGTGAAGAGCCGCGGGCACCGCGTCTTCCTTTCCCATTGTTTGTGCCTAAAGCGCCGACTACTCATTGGCATTGTGGCATATTTACTTGTGCCCTACGCACATAGTTGTCAGATAATGTGTCAAAATCAAGAATAGCCATTTGCAAGGCTTTGGAACAAACAATGAGATGGTTGTCTTTGAAATTGTATGGAGGGACACAAGACTTAAAAGAATAGATGATTTGTTATTCCTCGTTTCCTCCGGGAATTGTGAGGGGGAGGGACACTGTGTACAGCAAGATGCAGAACTGTCCCGGTCTGCTTTTGTTTCAACACTTTTGAGGTCAACACAGTCATCCTCTGGAGACTAACCGGGGAGGGCAACAAAGGCATTTGTCTTCTGCTGTGTTTGTCCTGTGTCTGGGGGAGGTGAGCTACCAGCCAGTGTGTAGTCAAGTTGTCTCTGACCAATGTGACTTTCTGTCTACCCAGGCTAACAGGTGCTTTGTCCATTGAAATAATGTCTGTAGATTACTGGTGGTCTACGGTCAGTTTCTAGTGGCAAACATCTTGTCTGGTATGTGTGTAACATTGTGTGTAGGGCTTTCATTGACCAGAATGTGGTTGGTTCTCCATGCCATGAGTGCGATGGGGGTCTAGATTTGGCTGCAGGTGGTCTGGCTTAATGACGGGTGAGCAGACAGTCTCGTGGAATGCACCTCGGACTGGGTGGTACGTGGGATGACTGAGGCCTTTACACCCACCCCCACCTCCAGTTCCTCTAGCCAGCCTAGACCTCCGGAAAGGTTCAGCGTTCTGCTTTCTTCCCCGTGTTTGTGAAAGGAGGCGGCCATTGAATGCTTTGTCTGAACCCCCCTAACCCGTCCTTAGATCCGATGTTGTGATGTAATAATGAACTGACGAGTGTTAGGCTTCGACATCTCTTTTGGCTCGCCTGTGTAGGCAGCATATTCCACTTCCACACACAGTGCTTATCCTTGCTAAACCAAGTTCAGGTTGATCCCAGCTAAGTGAGTCACAGCTTTAAAGGGAAATGTCAGCCATTGTCTGGCAAATTTGTTTGTTTTGAGTCTGGGATTGTTTTGTCTGTGTGGTTAGTTCTTAGTTATTTACTTACTTAATTGTTACTGGATGATGACTCACCAGACGTCAAGAGCACCAGGGAATTAATGCAGTAGATCTCCAAAAACCCATTATACTGCCGAACATCATGTGGGATTTCCTAACTAATCTGTACCAATTTAAACTATGCAATAATGCAAAGGAGTCTGAGCCTTGTTCTCAAAATCCTATAATATTTATAGGTTAAATGTTACTTTGTGTCTAAATTTTGAGGAATTTGAGAAACTGAAAGAAGTTTAGGAGAATAGTCCTATGTTGATAGTAGTCCTCTTATGTTGATAATAGTCATATGTTGATAATAGTCCTATATTAATAAGTCTTTTTTTTTAGAATGGTCCTATGTTGAGTCCCAATCTAGTGGTCTTCTGTGTTCAGATGATCATGGGATGGCTCAAGAAAGGAAGGTTTGGACTATTCTCAGGATACTTCAGCGGATTACAGGATATGTCTGAGTGTGTGTTTGTGTGGGTCTGTGTGTGACTATGCATCCCTGAGTGTGTGCACGCCTTTGCATGTCTGCATGTGAGCATAATGTGTGAATTAGTTTTAACAGTGGAGCGAGTGGAGGGAGACAAGGAGGGACTGACAGGCAATGAGCATAATGAGGATTGGAGGGACGAGCGACAATGACTGACAGGGGCACAGGGATGTACCTGTTTGCCAGCCACCCCGGGGTCTCACTACTTATTAACGTTTTTAGATTTTAATTAAAATGTGTGGGAGCACAGTTCCTGCCCAGAATTGTGATGTAGGGCTCCAAATGAAAAAAATCATGACAGACAAGAGCAGGTAATATGGAGGGAAACTCTGCTGCACTTTGACTTAGGCCTGACTCCGGTTTCTGACTTGACTCACTCAACTAACAGTACAAACTGACACACCATACAGTAGGTCTGCTCCTGTTCATACTGTTACATGGTGACTAAGGATGGGAGAACAAATGCATACAGCAAAATATTGCCATATTATTCAAATCTTTATTTATTTTTTATTTAACCTTTATTTAACCAGGTGGGCACGGTGAGAACAATTTCTCATTTAAAACGGCGACCTGGCCAAGATAAGGCAAAAAAGGTGCAAGTACAGACAGAGTTACACATGAATACAAATACACAAGTATTACACAAAGGGTACAATAAAGACAAAAGATAAAAAATCTTCTTTTTCGAACATCTCTGTTTCAGACTGGAAACTGGAATCATGATCTTTATCAAGTTGAACATGTCACTAAACTGATTTTGCATTTTTATAAATGTATAACAATTTCACATGCCGGTAGTGGCTATGATTTATTGTGTTTTAACGTACAACTGTACATGGCCACCCAGAGGTTGTCTAAACATGTTAATTGACTTTTTAGCTCTCTGCTTGTGTAAATCAATGAAGTCTGGGGAGAACATAGTATAACAAACAAATGCACAAACAGACAGAGCATTTACCATTGTCTCCTATTAGCTAGCTCAGATGACAAACCCCCCCCCCCTTTCCTTATGATCTGAATCTTCCCAGACACAAGGGTCAGCGGAACCACAGCCCAGCCATGGGACTTCCTCTGGATCACTGATCTGCTGTTGCTTTCCAATCCCAGCCTCTTGGTTCTATGTATGTTCTACTGTTCTGGGGGAATGTAGGCTGCTTATAGCTGCTTACTGTAAACACACCAGGCACCTGGGTTAAATGAAAGGCTTTGGTCAGACCCCAGGGGGACGGTTTGACTAATGTCGTTGGAGTTAGCTCTGATGTCAGGCTACAAGATGCATATCTTGAAGATATTACAAGTCCTTGCCTCGGAAGAGTATTCGGATGTTAGATAACATGGGAAATTGTTTGCTGATGAAACCTTGTGCTGTTTTCCTTAAGCCGTTTCTCAGGCCTTCAAGGTTATATTCACTTTTCAAACTGGTGTGTCTAACTGCGTTCAAACTGATTATTCAGAATTCAGATTTCAACCATTCATAGCTGTAGGCTTCTGAATACTTCGAAGACAGTCAGTGAGTTTCTGGAGTAAGGTAACCAAGTCAAGATCCCATCTTTGTCTTTGGGACTGCCCAATATAGCCTCATGGTCAACAGGTCACCCAGAATGTACAATGAATTGTCTTCCCTTAACGGAAGAAGGACATCCCTGGTAACTTTGCTAGACTAAACAAACCCTGAACCATAATGCAAGATAATAGGATCACCCACCTGTATGAGAAACAGGAAAAATCCAATGTCATGGACACATCCCCTGGATATTCCAATAGGGCCGTCATCTCCAAAACTAACAGGATGCTAGGCCTTAGTCTAGAGCCCATTCTGATAACATAATCCAAAAGAATTTCAGAATCTCTTTGCTCTGTCTCAATTAGAACATTCAGTGCATGTTTGAATATATTCTGTCGGCCAGTGCGTTTGTGCAGCTCCGAATGGTTGCTGTGTTGAGAGGACCCTGACCATGAGGTCATTGCACAATATCAAAGCACAATCAAAGCACAATCAAAATGTTCTAATTGAAAGTGTTATGCTGAGATTAAAATGCCATAGTTTTGGGAAGCATGCAGCCCAGTGCAGTGTTCAAGGCCATAGACGACGCAACTACCCTACGTTATAATCAAAAATGATATGTCGTTGTTTAAATACTTTTCAAAGTTATTATATCACCCGAACATCCTTGGCACCTTTAAGCCAATAAACCAACAATGAGTCTTTTTATGTCAAATTTGTAACTAATACATTCAATTGAACATAGGTTTGCTATTGGAAAATATTTATTTCGTTTTTTTATTTGTTATCTACTTTACTTTGTCTAACACAGCTACTTTTAGTAGGCTAGAAACAAAGAAAGGTCAGATATACGGTATGTTTCTGTATTGTAATATTCTCATGACAGAGACATTCATTGAAGAAATGCTTTAGGGGTGGTTATTGTTGGATTGTTTGTAGCCGACGTTGGCACATTGTCATGGGAGATGACCTTGGTGACGAAACAGCAGGCCTGGTATCTAGTCTGGATTGTGGGTAAACTCACCTCACTCTGTCTATTTTCCCACATTTCCACTCCTCCTCAGTGTGTTATAACATGTGAGGCCCCTTCAGCCCACCTGTAATTAGACTGGCATCTGGGCCGTAAAGCTGCCAGCCACAGACTAATAACCAGGTGCACTTCCAGGCCTGAGCAGTGAAGAATGAATGGGATTCAACTCATTTAATTTCTCAATTTATCTGATTTTCAGATAGATGTTTGCATATGTGAGTTGTTTCAACATGG
The DNA here is from genome assembly GCA_016801145.1 of Umbra pygmaea. Lineage (NCBI taxonomy): Eukaryota > Metazoa > Chordata > Actinopteri > Esociformes > Umbridae > Umbra > Umbra pygmaea. The sequence goes on along the minus strand of JACXGM010003082.1, from coordinate 25,542 downwards.
TAGCTAATTATTTATGACGTTTGTATGACTCGTTTGTCACTACTTTGTTATTTGAAGTGAAGGCGCTGCCCTCGGGTGTGATTTGCCCAAGCCTAGATGTGCATTTGTGTGACATACATCGCTGGACAGAACACACACGTATCTTAGTATTGTTGACAAGAACTTGAGATTACACTCTTTGGCGCTAGAGCAGATTTCTCTGAAGATTCAGGAATGTGCTTCTGTCTTTTTTCTCTCTCTTTCTGGCTCTATCTTGTTCTCCCAAATGCCCCTCTTAAGCCATGAGAGTTGGTCGGCTGCAGTAGACTGGCCTGGCCGATCCTGTTGTTTTAGCCAACAATAGCAAGGAAGTGATTGTTTTCAAAGGCAAACAGAGATATCTTTCTCAATAACACAGAAACCAAGACCTGTTTAACACTAGGATATTTTTTCTGAAGGAATACTGAAGGAAAACCAAGCCTTTTGATTATTAGGTATTATAAAGTTGCGGACATCCTTCTTTGTGACATTAACATACAATATTGCACAATAACTGATAGCAAAAGTTTATGCTGAAATCAAAGTGAAAGTAAATGATTGTATAGCTTTTTTGCCATTGACTTGAACATTGCCAAACGCATCACTAGAATACATAGTTTACATAGGTTTAAAATTTGTATGTTTTTACATAAAAAACATGAGAATAGCAGATATCTCATGTCTACCACTGAGATTATCAAACAAATGTTCATATGGGTTTATGTTTGACTGTTAATGTGCATCCTAGGATAGACACAGCTGTATGGAAGCACAACCTATAGCAGATGAAAGGCAACATATCCACTTGTAGCACCCGGTCTTCATTTCAGTGATCACTTCAGGACGGAGCAAAAAGCTTCTGTTTGGAGTCAACAAGGTTCCGTCAGTCACACAGAAATACTCTCTGTTGATGAACAGCACTTGATAGAGAAATGAAGCAGGGAGGGTAAATGTAGGCCAGGGAAAGAGAGGGACAAAGGAGTGCTGCTGCAGTGGGGAAGAGAGAGGTGCATGAATATTACTTAGAGACCAGGCAGTAGGATAAGAAGTATAGATACAGTGTATGGAAGTAGGAAGCATGGAGAAAGTGTGAGGAAGTGGGAAGTATGAAGTATGGATACAGTGTGAAGAAGTAGGAACTATGGATACAGTGTGAGGAAATGGGAAGTATGGATACACTGTGAGGAAGTGTTGAACTAGGAAGTATGGATACAGTGTGAGGAAGTGTAGAAGTAGGAGGTATAGATACAGTGTGAGGAAGTGTAGAAGTAGGAAGTATAGATACAGTGTTAGGAACTGTAGAGGTAGGAAGTATGGATACAGTGTAAGGAAGTGTAGAAGTAGGAAGTATGGATAAAGTGTGAGGAACTGTAGAGGTAGGAAGTATGGATACAGTGTGATGAAATGTAGAAGAAGGAAATATGGATACAGTGTGAGGAACTGTAGCGGTAGGAAGTATGGATACGGTGTGAAAACTGTAGAGGTAGGAAGTATTGATTCAGTGTGAGGAACTGTATAGGTAGGAAGTATGGAATGGATACAGTGTGAGGAAGTGTAGAAGTAGGAAGTATGGATACAGTGTGAGGAACTGTAGAGGTAGGAAGTGTGGAGACTGTATAAAGAACTTAATGGACGTCAGGTGGGTCAGTCGTTAGGGAGTCAGACTTCTAGTCGGAAGATTGATGGTTTGATTCCCGACACTGCCAAATAGCATTGTGCCCTTGAGCAAGGCACGTTACCCTACGTTGCTCCAGGAGGATGTCTCTGTATTCACTGTAAGTGGTCTGAAGTGGAGAAGTGGGGTGGGGGGGTGAAGGTTGAAACCTGGGGATGGATACCATCATGGTATGACAGATAGATTGGACATTTGTTCAGGACACTACTCTTAACATCCCATCTGAAAGACTGCAACCTACACAGGGCAGATGTCCCCTGCCCTGAGGCATTGGGAATAGCCTTTAGACCAGAGGAAGGAGTGCCCCTTACTGGCCCTCCAATACCACTTCCAACAGCATTGGTCTCACGTCCAAGGACTGGCCAGGCAGAACCCTGCTTAGTGGGATACAGGAGAATTAGGTTGTACAGTATGGGGAGATAGTTCGAGGAACAGAGTGTTGGAGACTGTTTTGAGCCAGCGAGTCCGCTGTTTGTGTTGGTCCCTTATCACCCATGCTCAGATTAAGTCATTCGAAGACCAGTCGGCAAGAATGATCCTCCCAGGGTTGCATCCTCTTCTCCTTAATAACATAGCCTCTGACTTTGTGGAGTCAACTGTTATCTTCTGTCTGCTGCTGTAATGCATGTGTGACATTTGGGTGGGCCTGACTCTTCTCCTGTTTTTCTTTAGGTTCACTCTATAGTGTAGGAAGCCCAACAAATCAAAACAACTGATTGAACTTCCATTACTGTGAACAGGCTTCCAGCATTTCCCCAGGAAAGTAAAATCTCTACCCGTTCATCGAAGGATGAGCTTTCAACACAGATGCGCCTGCTGCCGGCGGTTTTCCGAAACCAATACCTCATATCTCTGTTTTCCTTCAGGCTTACCATCAGCTAACTCTTAATGTTTGAGAGATATTCCCACAGAGCAGTGCCAGCCATTTGGAAGGTGAGAAGTTCTATTCTCTGCCTGATATTTTCTCTGCCAGAAGTTGAACTTCTCGAACCATTCTGAGCCAGCTTTGTGAAGCACTACCTGTTTTAAGTGGATGAAAGCAGCATTTGGAAAGCACTTGAAACGTGACAGATTGGGGAGCGCTCTCTGGAAATATATGAGGATGACGATTGAGAGGTTTGGAGAGATTCTCTCTTAGCAAACCATGTGGAATGTCATGGCTTTACATTGAACACAGCAAAAACCAGAAGGCTCCATAATTCAGGGTTGCAGTCTATTGACAAGAAACAAGTTGAAACGCGCAAAGCTCTGTCTTTGATTGAGGAAGAAACTGAACATGTCATGCATCTTTCATTACCTGCCTGCAAATGTTTCATTGTCCCCACCCATCGGACGAACACCGCAAACACTCGTCAAGCTGCTTACCATCACGTAGGGGTGGAACGGTACACAGAAGTCACGGTTCGGTTCATACCTCGGTTCAGACATCATAGTTTGGTATGAGTTCGGTACAATGGAGGGAAAAGCTAAACAAAAATGAAGAATGCATTTATTTTTATTTTGCATGTCTAAAGCTGTACCATCTAGTGTCATACAGTTTCTCCCCTGAGCTAGCACCTCTGGATGATTGCGTCTGATATACTTTAGCATGTTAGATGTATTTCCACTCACATACCCAACAACTGCTGAACAACGCTGACACACAGTCCTCATCTTATCCACCACTCTATTGCCTGTACTACTGTAATCGATATATACAATCTATGACTGTAACTGACTGGGAAACCAACGTTTTCCCAAACTTGTGATCTTAGAGGTCGGCAGGTCCTCTAACTCTTGTGGGTCACCACCACTCGCCATACTCGTCCTTAGTGCTGACTCACTCACCGGACCGTTGATCTGACAAAAACTGCATACATAGGTGGAGCTCGGCTGCTTAGCTTCAGAGCTAAGGCGGGGCTACAGATTAGGTGTCCATTAACAACTTGCGTATCTAACGGTGGTTCTGCATTACATTAATTAATTTGGACACAAGTTAAATTTATTTTTATACCGTGTAAATTCATGCACCGAACCGTGACGCACGTACCGTTTTGGTTCAATACGAATACATGTACCATTCCACCCCTACCATCAGGTGACAAACTGCTCTTCAGTTGAGGGTTCTGTTGTGGACATAAATCTAGATGCTTTTACATATAAACCTAGGCAAAATAAGACTTTGATCATTATCATGTAAAAAATACAATAGTGTTGTTTTTGCTTTATTTGTCAGGTGAACATTTAAAACGGTTTGTCATATGTTTCCTTGGTCTGCCCAACAATGGTACTTCAAGTGCGCAATGTGAGCATAATGAGAGCACTGCCTGTAGTTTCACTTCCCTGTCCTTTTTTCAATATGGTTCAAAACAGACGTCTCACCTCCCTGTCCTGTACATCAATAAGAAACTGTAAATTCCCTGGTCTGCCTTCACCTGGTGGTGCGAAGGGTAACAGTGTTCAGGTCAAAGGGCAGTGATTACGTTAGAGGAAGGCTCATGTTTACCAGTATGACTGCAGCTGTAGGAGTGGAACCCTCTGGAAAATAGTAATGACTTGAAGGAACTTCCAACATGTACACAGTCACGTGGCTGTGTTGGATTACTCTTAGAGGTCTTTGCTCACCAGCTAAAGCTAGTGCCCTTGACCTGCCAGTTGAACAAAACTGTGTGTGTCTCAGACCTTGTGGTTGTCCTACCCACTCTTTTTGTCTCTGCTCAGCCATGGCTTTGCAGTTTAAACCGGCTGCCAGGATGCTAGTGGAATCTTGATCAGGGCACATTTACATTGAGACAATAGAGGAAGTTCAAGTGATTTCCCCCTTGCTTCCACCACTCCGCCTCAGTCTTTTGGCCAGGATTACCTCCCTTTGCCGATCGGTGTCTTCAGAGAGACAGTCAGGAGGGGTGGCACAACACTGGAGCTCCTTTACAGTAGAGTGCACTGGAAGGGCTGATACTTCATTAGTCCTCATGAGAACAGGCAATTCTCAATACCGCCATACTAATGAAATCTACACGCACACACGTGCAGGGCAGGCAGTGTGTGTGTGTGTGTGTGTGTGTGTGTGGACAGCCCTGTGTGTGTGTGTGTGTGTGTGTGTGTGTGGACAGCCCTGCACGTGTGTGTGTGTGTGTGTGAGAGACACACACACACACACACACACACACACACACACACACACACACACACACACACACACACACACACACACACACACACACACACACACACACTAGCTGGGAATCCATTTAGATACCTTCATGTTCGTAGATGGGTAGGTACGTAGGTATGTACGTTAACAAATCAGAAACAATCATACAATCATGTATATTTTCTATTGTGTAAACATCTTCCAGTGTGAGAGGTTGGTAACTCTTAGTTCAAAGCATGTAAAGCCAGTTCAAATAAGGGTATATCTGAACAGAAAACCCCCCTTTTATTTAAATAATTGTATTTCCATTTTACCATAGAAACGGAAGACATAACCTCTCTGAATTTGTTGTCCCTCTGTCATCTTATCCCTCAAACAAATTTGAAATTAGCACGTGAATCTTAATGCTTGATAATAACATAGTTACTGGAACAAGAATGTTTCAACAGGAGGAATAATACATAATTCATTCATTTCCATGAGGCTGTTTTCCAAACCTAGGTACTATATACTATAATAAATGAATAGTTTTTTCTTATTTATATTAATTCCTTCTGGTCAAGACCTCAACTCAATTTGAGATGCTGTGGTATGACCTCAAGGGAACGATTCACACCAGAAATCCCAAGAATAATGCTGAACGGATTTTTGTAAAGAGGAATGGTACAAAATTCCTTCAGACCATTGTGCAGGTCTGATCTGCCACTACAGGGAATGTTTGGTTGAGGTTATTGCTGCCAAAGGGGTCAACCAATTATTAAATCCAACAATTGTCCAACCTTCTGCATGGTGAATATTTACATGCTGTGTTCAATAACCGCATGAAAACAAAAAGCTGTTTGTGTGTTATTATTTTAAGCAGATTTTGTAATGCTGTGACTTGATGAAGATCATATCAAGTGTTATGACTAATTAATGCAGAAATCCAGGACATTCCAAAGGGTTCACACACTTTGTTTCTTTGTGCTGTAGATGACCAGCAGTCAGTCATTACTGATGTATTTTGCATTCACCTGCTTTAGCTACATTATTTCCTGCTGAGAGATATGAACGGTACACTGCAGCACTTATCATGGCCGGGTCCACTTGTCTGTCCTGGTGCCTTGATGTCAGAACGTAATGTTTGGCACTCCTTAGTTTCCATCATATTACAGAAAAAACCTTAAGTGTATATCAAAGAGCCATTTGCCCTTTGGTTTAATCCTGGAGAAATCAAAGCTCCTGCATTGTGATTGAGCATATGCCTGTGTGTGTAGTGGATGTGTATGTGGACACAGGAAACATATTGTTTCTCACAACCGCCCGTGCAGAATGAGTTAAGGGCATTGCTCAATTTCGAGAAAAAGAGTCATAAAGTGTGACCGGTGTCACTAGATAATGTCGATTTTGTTTGTTTTGGGGGGGGGGTTGCGTATCAACCAAGGGAATGTCGCGCACATTTTTCTTCTAGCTGGCTTTAGTGTTGTCTGGAAGACAGTATGCTGTGATTGGTCAGAAAGCCGTGCTCCGCTCTTTGTCTCTGAAGGTGTAAAACGTTCATTACAAAAGCGATAGCCCCTATTGTTTTGGTAATAATCCCCTGCCACCATCATCTCTTCCTGCCATCTGGAAAGATTAGAAGTATGAAAGCACAACTCATGTTTAGACTTCAGAAAATACCTGAATGAGTGTTCATATAGCTCCTCTATGTTACTGGGCAAATTTAGATGGTTGGAAAAACAAAACATTTTTCAGGTACAATATGTAGTTTTCCAAAACAATAACAAAAGATGTACTTTGCATTAAAAAAAGCAAACATCACTATACCTATATTATATATATTTCTTAGTTGTGTACTTACATTAGCCTAAATGTTTCCACCAACTTTCAATCCCAGCGAAATTTGTAATATAATTCAAAGACACGAGACGTTTCATTTTGTCTTCCGTCATTGGAGTCATATAACTTTTGACTGCTGTAGTTGCTCTAAGTTCAAGGAAACCGCCAAACATAACGTGAATAAAGTTATATTTTTAACAGTACATTACTTTGTCAGTGAACATTTTTTCTGCCGGAGACGCTAGATTGGAAGGTTGTCATTGACAACGATAACAAAACCCATGATCCCACGCTATTTCCCGACATCATCTAAGTACATCTTTTGCTATTGTTTTGATTGAGAGACCTCTACCTGCCAAAAACGACATATTGTACGTTTAAGGAAATAGGAGGTAAATCCCTTATTTTCCATATCATAATGCCACTTATAATTACTCTATCTCTATCAAATTTTGTTTGCTCGAGATCTACAGTAGCTTTGTCTATTTACTGAAATTACTTCTATCACTTGTTTTCCTGTTGAAGGCAGCCAGCCAGTGCACCCCCCACCCCCCAACCAGTATGATGTGACAAACCGTCTGTAGCGCCATAAGTCGTAAATCAATAGCCCCACCTCCATCCACTTCTTTCAAATCACCGCTAACAAACGCAAGGAGACAAGGATATGGAGGCCCTGTGTTGGGAACAGCCTTTGTTGACTCGCAGGCCTTTAATGTTTGCCCCAGAGCCACCTGCCCTCCATCACCGCTGACAACGTCACAAAGCCTTGAAGGGGCCAGCTCAGTGCACACCTAGGACCTCAGCCTGCTAACGCCTGTTCTCCCTGTCCTCTGCTGTGATCCAGGACACTGCGCTGAAGGGCCTTAGGCCTGTCCCCCCTCCTCCCCGCTGCCATCAACACACCCGGAATAGGACACTCAAGTTCAGGATGGGAGGAGAAAGGGGTGCGCTGGGTATAGCAGATTAAGGAGAGACACCAGGGCAGCTCAGAAGAATCGGGGTATTGTTGTGGGACGCTCATCAAAGAGTAAACAGAGGTCTGTGAGACAGGGTAGAGAGCAGCTAATGGAGGCAGGCACAATACGTTCCTGTTTTCCCTCATTCTCCACACGACCCCGAGCATGGAGCCTCTGAAACCGGGATGCTAAACTCCCGTTCCACATTCAATTTTTCTTTCTTAAGCTATGGAGGGTGAATGAGTTTAGTAGACACAGATGCAAAACCACTTCACTCTTTTGCATTTATTTCTATAATCCAGCATGAAATGGCTGAATTACACACACACACACACACACACACACACACACACACACACACACACACACACACACACACACACACACAC
>JACXGM010003082.1:0-17453 GCA_016801145.1 Umbra pygmaea | reverse complement strand
TTTCAGCCGTGGTGCATCCTGGACCTCTGAACATGGCCATGCGTGCCTTCCGGAAGGAACTCTGGGATTAGATTGGGAAGAACGTATCCTCTGTCTTTCAGAGTGAAGAGGGGCGCAGAGAGGAAGGAGCCGCCCCCCGTTCCTCTCCATACTGCCTCAATGTTCTGTCTGCCTTACTGTTGCTTTGTATGTATGGCCAAACTGGTCCCAGGCAAGGCAAACTGTTCACATCATGAAGCATGCTAAACCTTTAAGCATGTATTCTGTATATTGGTTTGGAGAAAAGCATCTGTTATATGTGACTTAACCATGTTCGAACCTCTCCACAGGCTTGCTGTTGTCTTTAGACGTTCAGAGCCCATTACCATCTGTGGATGGATGCTTAGAGCAGAGGTGGATGCCATTGCTGGTGTGGGTTGTGCTTTCCTAACTGTCATTCCTTGCCCCTCTGTCTAGCACTGAAAAGGTTGCTGGAGCTGCTGGGCCATCCATGTGCTGAGCAGGGCTAGAGATGTCTGCATGCATAAACTCAGAGCTTGCTCTGAGGGAGAGGGTGATTAGAGCAAGACATGACTCGTTGCCATGACAAAAGGGTCACCAGTGTAGAACGAACAACATTGTAAATAAAATGAATATATATTTCTTTTGACTTTTGTAATTTAACTATTTGCACATTGTTTCCATCACTACTTAGAGTAGTTATTCATTTTTTATTGATTTACATTTTCTTGTGTGGTACGTTTACTTCAGACTTTTGTTTACATTCTTATTTTCCACCTACTTTAGCAATGCAAACTAATGTAGAGTATAAATTAGAGAGAGACCGAGAGAGGGCTTGTTACTATCAGGTTTCAGGGATCCTGGTGCTTTGTGGGAAGTTTGTAGTTGATGATTAAGGGTCGAAGGTAGAGCAATACAAACGTGTGATCCAGGACAGTCAGATGAAACCTTGCCTCATTCATGCATTGTGGGGATTCCCCTGAGAGAATTTCATGAATATAGCCTGTGTTCCCTTTGCTTTCCTCCATGACCCTGCTGTTCATGTCATCTGCATCTATCATTAAAATACCTGATGCACTTTCACAAAGCTTTTCCCACATGACTCTGGGATGTGAATTAGGTGCATGGTTCTCCGATTATCACTTTCTAACTTGGATTTCATGGAAACCACTGTGTACTAGTAATATTTTGAAGTTGATATCACATTTATGATCGTCTACTGCCAATTTCACTTATGCAGTCAATTAGCAAACAGTCCACTTGTACGGGGTATATTTTCAATAGTTATTGGTTATTCATAGATGTTTTTTTCTGTAGTACAGACAACTCACGCTAATAAGCCCCCCCACTATGTGGCTGACTTTGGGCCTGTCAGGGAGTGTTTGCAGTGTTGGACCATTCCTGAAGGGGCTCTCCTCTTTACCAAACCGTTTGTCTCCTAACTACCTTGCTGAAGTTAGCTGCTTCATCCAGAACACATTAGAGCTCATTTTACCTGACTAGACTCGTTTCCCCTTGCACTGTGCCCTTAAGGTCCTCCTTTGTCCTTACTACTATTTGCTGCTGTTGGAGGATTTACCTTTTGGGACGCAGGAATGGAATGCCTGGTTAGCTAAACCCCACCAGGATGGCTGTTTCCACTGCCTCCTACTCACTGAGTTTTCCTTGATGAAGAAATGAGGACTGGACATTCTGTCTTGTGAGCGGCAGTGGCTCAGTGGGTCAAGTAGGTTGTCTAGCAACGGTGGCTTTATCCCCGGGTCAACCTGACCAAGTTTTGAGGTTTCCATGAGCAAGGCACATAACCCCAGATGCTCCCGATGACCTAGTTGGCGCCTTGCATGGCTGACACCGCCGTCGGTGTATGAATGTGTGAATGCATGGGTGAATGTGAGGCTCTGTAAAGCGCTTTGGTGGCCATTGGTCAGAAAAAGCGCTACTGTATTTAAATGCAGTCCATTTACCATTTGTGGTAACAGCACAACCAGCCCATGACATGATAGATTAGGTCTTTATATCCTTTTTGTGGAGGCATTTATAGAACTGCATTGGGTGCAATTAGGATTACATAAAGGGTATGGAGACCATGTCTCCACCTTATCAGAGGCACAAGATGCAGTACCTAGTGTCTGCACATTTTGGGGAATATTCGGAGTTGGAAATTATCAGTGGGAATTATTGGGACTATATGGGAATTGTTGTATTAATGGAAAAATATGCTAATTAAAATTCATACAATTTAAATGTAGATGTTTTATGCATTGGATATATAACTATTTACCCCCTTGGACATTTCCACATTCTGTAGTATGACAGTCTGGATTGAAATAGGATTGTATTGGGATTTTTAACATTTGTTTTTCACAACTTTATGAACACTTTAAAGGTGAAAAATATATTTTATTGTGACACGAACGTTACATAAAAAATGTAATATGTGACATATATGGGAAAGGAGACCAGCGTTACAACAGTCCACAAGTTTGTCACAGTGCAACATTGTAGCATATAAAAAAATTGTAGAAGTACTATAAGTAACATTTTGTCCAACCACAGCCACAGCTTTTGCACAAGAAAGCCACTTAGCAACCCCTCCCTCTGATTACAACCACAGTTTGATAGTTTTCCATGTGGCCAGTGCTTCAGAATGCCCATGGGCAAGAGAAACATGATCAAACATTCATTCATCCCCTGTGTCTAGAACTTTACCATACTGTATTATAATTCATATACATTTTTGGTCCTGAACTCTACTTTAAGCCGTGCCTTACTTTTATAAGTTTATAAAACTTCACCAACAATTAAAATAATCGGACAGAGAGTTGGAGGTAACCTGAAAAACATATTGTTATTATAATAATGCAGTGTCAATAGAAGCTGATGCAGTTCACTGAGCAAATTGCTGAATTCTTTAGTAGAATATATATATTTTCACACCTCGGTTACTTAATCTATTTGTAAATCGATGCCTCTGAAAGAGATACTGTGACTAAAAACACAATGGAACATGTTTCAATGGCGCTGTGCAACACCTGACACCAATGTAGTGGATTAGAGGGGTACCCTGCCTGGGAATCAAACCCCGGTTTCTGTCTATGTCATTCCTAAACCATTGTACTGTCATGATCCTTGCTATATGAGCCATTTTACAATTCCCACCATGTTAATCCTATTGTCACAATCGAAGGTTGTTTGCCTTTCAGGCAAGAGGCACTACATTTAATTACATTTTTTTCATTATATTTTTGGGATTGCTTGCCTAACACAGACAATGCAGTTAATAATATATTAACATAAAAAATGTAGCTAGAAAATAAAAAAAGAGCTCACGTCCAAAAATGACAAAATTTGTGCCACTCCAGACAGCTTTTCAGTTGCGAAAAGAATACCATTAAGGGAGCGTGGCCACTTTTGATGACAAGACGGAGGTTATTGATGCATGGACGCATGAGACAAACAAGGACGAATGGGTGTCTTTTTTTGACAGACGCTTGGTCAGCGATTTGATAAACACTGGGGCAGCATGAGTTAATGCCACCACACGTCTCATTAGCATCCCCAGGATAATCTCTACCGTTGCTAGAGTACCTGTTTTGTTGCTAAGGGATTGGCATTTAGGTAATGAAATGCCCCTGGCTGACAAGGCCACTGGATTGTGCTGTTAAGGAGAGAGAGGAAGAGAGAGTGAGTTAGAGGGGAAACGATATCTGGGAGGATTCCAAATTAACATTAAGCACTTACATACCAGGCAGACAGAAGAATCTTTAATAGAGGTACTGGTGGGGCCAAAGCCCATCAAGGGAATGGGTTGCCCAAGAACATTTAGCCTTTAGACCAGAGGTGGGCAACGTTTTTTGCTTGAGGGCCACATTGAGTTTTTGAAACCAAGTGAAGGGCCACATAATAAAGCGAATAAAGCAATTATCTGTGTAGCCTATAAAAATGATATGTTTAGTTTATTTCTTTCTTTAACTTCTCAGAATCTAATCACTACTGTTTGTTTCAAGATCATTTAGCCTTCTCGAAGACACCTGCGAATCAAGACAACTGTGCATATGAAGTCATTCAAATGTAATGAACCCTACAAGGTCTAAGGGGGTTTAAGTCCAGCTGACACTATGTTGATATTTTGGCCTCTGCAAGGATCATACTTTGTCCTACAGTGAAGTGTCTGATAGTTTTGGATTCAGTCTCTTGGCTACAAGATAAATAAATAAAACCCAACCTTTTGAAACAATGATTTTCATGCGTGATGTCATATAGAGGCAAAAAATACAAAAATGTATATTTAATATTATTCAATCCTCATAAAATCCATGTAAACCATGATCAACATCACTGTAAAATCCATATTAGCATGCCCTTAGGTCTTGAGAACCAGTGTGACAAGGTTGAGGGACATACAACAAAAAACACTGCAAATATGTTAACTGTTTCTTTATATGTTTTTAAAAACTTAGCTGTCACCCTCCCCATAAACATAAATGAATAACTTGTTTTAGTGCAGGGTGGTTATTTTGTCATTTTCACTTCCTGTGCGTAATATGTTTAGTTAACCAAAATAAAGTCTGCCAAAATTTACCCACATTTGATATGCAATACCTCCGGCTGCCATTAACCCACATGGAATATCCAGCCTTCATTACTTCTGTCTTTGCTTTGGAGCAAGACCCAACATGCTACAGATTGTGTGAATTTTTTCCATGTTGAATTGGTGCATTGAGTTTGGTCACTGGTGTGAATTTGCACCTGCATTAAGTGTGCAGTATCGAGACAGACTGTTAAAGGCAACACACTGACACAAATTTGTTCAGTTTGATCTTGATTGGCATTTTGGGTGTTTATGAAAATGTCACCATTTTTAATTTGTATAAAATCTATTAGGTTGCAATAGTTTTTAGCCAAAGTAGGGGCTTGTAGCGGCTCACCTCAGTGATGCTCTTTAAAATGTGTCAAACACCAGCGTAGATAAATTGAAAACAGCAGTTAAATGGAAAGTGGTAAACTGAAGTGAAGACTTGCTCAGCAACGAGAAGTAACATAATCTACTGTCACAAAGACCGTGATTTATATTTCACAGGTTGAACATTAGAACAAGATTGCTGTTCCTGGAAAATAAACTACTCACTATTGCCAGAGATTTTTAGTAACCATCTCTGGTACAGGTCCTCCAGCATGCGAAGATACTGTGAGGTTGCCGGCGTAGCCATTTGCATTACTTTTTGAAAGCCCCTGGAATTCTGCATATGTTTTGATTGCATAGGAACACAACATGCCCTTTTTACGACACCATTTATTTACCCGCAACCTGTGCATTGGCTCAGACAGCATGACTCTCGAGCCGTGTTTACTAGACTGATGCTGAGTAGTACAGACCCTCTATGGGACGTTAGCTGAAATTAAGAGCACACAATCTCTGCAGAGCTTACTTGTCAATCACATTTCATTATCTTTAGCTCTTCCTCAATGAATGACCCTTGACCCCCAACCTATTGACCCCAAGCTTAACCCACTGCATGTTTTGTTACATCTCACCATGATGATTCAAGCGCTTCTATCAAATGGATACTTTTGTTGTCTTCTGAGATCAGGCCAAGGTTGAAAAGCAAATGTTTCAGCACAATTTCTTTAATAGCAGTTCCAGTTGCAGCTGGCCAAATTACATGAGATTTTGACAGAATAGAGATGAGTTACACATTAACAGATAGCCAGATGCCCAAGGGATTTCACTGCACTATTGTTACTTTCTCCTAATTTTGGGTAATGTGTTTACAGTGTGAAGTTAACAAACAATCCTGCTGTAGCCAGTATAGACAAAGGTCATATGGGCTAAAATGTTACGTATCCGGACCAGTCCCGTGGTGAATATTATGTATTTTATTCAGATAACTTTATCCATACCAGTGTTATACTTGTATTATTGGTTTATTGCTATTCTTGTTTTACTTATCTTAGGAAGAGCACAAAACTAAGCATTTTAGGAAATGACACACATGTTGTTTCTATTACGTGTGGATTTAACTTGACAGATTCTATTGGAGGCTCGGGCTTCTTGCACTGTTGTTGAACTTTTCCTCCATTGTTCAGTATGTAGTTGCATGTCACATTTATATTTATTGTATTCTGTCTCTATCTGCTGAAGGCTACAAGCAGCAACATTACAAGTAAAATTCTGAGCATGTTTAAAATATTTTTTTTGTCATTTTGTAAGCGAATTTGCAGAGCTCAAAAGGATTTAGTGACTTGCTCAAGGGCACTTTTTTACCTGGTCATCTTGGTGATTTTGATTACTTGCTCAATGTTCTTGTCACTTGATCTCCACTTAAAGCAATTCTGAGTTTGATCTTGGTATTGATATTTTGATATTGGCAATATATTGTGAATAAAGATAACAAATCTAGGATGATTTTCTTTGGGTGTACCATTGTTTTGTTTCTAATTTCACTACTTCCAATAGTTTTTTTTTCATGAGTTCTATCAGTTCTGTTTGAACTACTATTAACTAGAAGAACATGCCATGAAAGATATGTATTATATCTGCATCATAGAGGAATTAGCAAAGGCTTTGTTGTGGACACAAGTGTTTTCAGACAGTGGGAAGCATTTGTGAGCCCTGACAAGAAATGCAACTGATTGAGTTCTGAAAGAGTGGTGGAGTTGAAGGTGTTTGTAGATTGTTGGCCAGGATACATCAGCAAGGGGACAAATCCCGCGAGACACCTCCAACACTCCTAATGACAAGCTTTTCCAATGGCTCTGACACCAGGTGCTCACAGCTCAGCTGGTCACAGTCCAATTCTTGTTGCTTTCCTCTCATTGATAATGAATAGGAGCAGCTCTTCCACAGTGCATGAACGGTGTAGATTTATCCTGGCAGTAAGAGTGCAACAGCACACTGATGTCTCCCTTCCCCCACTTATTGTCTGTGGCTGTTTCTCCATACCTGTTCCATTAGGCAGGCCACATACAAAAGCAACCTCTGGCTACAGAGTTGACTGAATAGTCCTAGAGTGTATTGAACAGTTACCAGAGGAGATTGAACAAGCTTAACTTTAGCTAGACAATGCTAGATGATGAAGTGGGTACTGTTGGAGGTTTTATGTCATGGAAACTATTAAAAAGACTGATTTGCAGGAGGTGTTTCAATCTCTAAATGCTAATTTAATTTCATAGTATATCATTTCATAGCATATAATTTAATCGGCCATGGTCAGGAGAGGGGGAGCAGAAGCAACAGGTGGAAGACAAGGTCCCTGATGGGGAGAAAGCAGCCATGTGGGATTCGGTAAATCATGGATAATTGCTATGTGGGCAAACGGACAACGCTCTGGCCTTTGTGGTCGAGTTGGCTTTCGTAAACATATTTGCTCTGTCGGGCCTTACAAGTGTGATTGTTTAAAATGGAACTAGCCCAATCTTTTTATGTGTATCTGGCAAGTCAGTGAAGACTTTTGACAGTAGAACTATTGAGTGTGTGGGATTTTAACTACAACATTAGTCTATTTAGAATACAAAAGTGATTGTTATGGTGGCACGCCACTCCTAAATTGATGCTGCCTCCTAATTTATTTGTATTTTTTGGCCCATCATTTTTTTCAAACTGCCCCACATTTTTTAAGTCAAGAATTTTTAAAGGAATAGAAAGTCAGGGAGTGAAACTACCAGGGAGAGTGTACGGACAAGATAACGTTAAGGCATTCTACAGCTATATTGCAGGACTTTGTAAACTATTGGTGGGGGCCTGCATGCTAACCTATGTATCAGACTGTTCATGTAAAGCTGACATGCTGCATAACGTTGGCCTGAAAGCACATACCCGTTGGCCACCCACTGCACCACCATCTGCTCCCAGCCCAAATTACCTTTTCAAACTGCTTCAAAAACCGTTCTATGGAAACACCGGTCCTTCCTGTACAAACCTTGCATATTCTCAGTACTGTCCACACCCAGTGAACTTGTTAAGAGTCATTCTCCCTCCCCTACACCTCGGCGTCCCACAGTGTTTGCTCACACTGCAGCAGAGCGAGTGTTTGAATTGAGGCTGTTGCGATAAGTCGTCGTGATTGAAGGTCGGAAATGCTGTCGGAGTGACTCAGTGTTTGCTCGTTTGGGTTTGTCACAGTGATTAAAGACATGGTAGGGAGGGCCAGGCAGGAGCGGCAAGCGGCAGGCTCATTATCTCAGGTGGCAAATGATTTACAGGTGTTTGAGAAGTCAACAGAGCTAGTGAGCCCGACAAAGAGCAGAGGGAGAGTTAGGACTGCCCTGTTCACCACAGGTGTTTTTTTAACATCACCCAAAACCATGTGGCCTAAGGCCGAAGTGTTCAAGAACAAAATGCCAGTAAAAGAAAATCAGTTTACACTGCACAGGCCACAGCAATTATGATTTACTAGTGACTGATTCATTTCACAGACTTAGACAACTGACTTGAAACAATTGTTTCACAGACATTGTTTTTACCCAAAGTCTTTTCTTTCCTTTCAAACCTATTTTCTGAGTGAGGGCATTAAAATAACGCTTCTTCTCAGCCCAAAGGTGACTGACCCTGTAGGTCTCATGTCTGCTGCTGCACTTCACGGAAACCTACATCACAGATACACACTGAAACCTAAAGCTTTTACATATGGTTGTCATTTCACAATGTTTCCATCTGTTACTTAGAGGTTGGTTTGTGTTCCGGTTCAGGTTCCCAATCAGGGCGAACGCTCTGGTCCTGATCTCATGTCAATGGCCAAACAGAGGATGCCTCGTGACTCTCCCAGGTCTCGTAAAACTGTCTCAGCACCTTACTCCATTGCACCGTAATGAGCAGCTGCAGGACGGGCTCAGCCTCAGGGCTTACAGCCTGAAGCTAGAGCAGGCAGCCTGGCAGACTAACAGAGCTGTAGGCAGCAGGGATGCAGACGACTGACCTAGTTAATCAGTCCTACAGCCCTCTACCATGATGACAGAGTGTACGTTCAACCTCCCTTGAGGCCAGAGTCTTGTTCCTATCAGATAGTAGGGCCAAACATGCCGCTGAGACGATACATGCTGGCCTGCTTGTTTGGCTCCCGTGGGACCACTTTAACATGCCCTTATCCACACTGGCCTTTACGCTGCTGGATCGTTTGATCCTGGGCCTGGCAGAATGGAAGACATTTCTGTGTTGTGGCTCCTGGAGAGACAGCCCCCCCCACTAACAACTGTGTGAAACCATGTCCATTTTGAACAGACCTCTACTAATGGTGGTCCCTCACAGAGCTCCAGCTACTGTTTTCCATCACAGGAAGTTTTTAATGAATGACATACGTCATGGTCGCCGGCGGCTCAGCCCGGGCCTCAAAGGCCCTCAAAGGCCAGTGAAGCCCCCCCCCACACTTTGGCAGGGATGTTAATTGCCTGTAAACTTTACGACACTGCCGAGTCCCTTCAACCTTACCCTCCCTTAAGGTCTTCTCATGGTCAAGCCCCTCCCTCCCCAACTCACACACATTGAAGTCCTAGCCGTTTCTTGGCCAAGGCTCATAACAACCGTGACTGTCACCATGGTGACCCTCCTGCCAGGGCTTATTAACCTCTGCCTCTCAGGATCCGGCTTCTGACAGCTGGCTAGTTGCTATCTCTTTCCCCAGCGTCCTATCCACTCACCCAGGAAGTGCTGCTTTCTCAATGTTGTGGGCGAGACCTTAGCTGGTGCCCAAGGTGTCCTAACTCCATTTTCTCCTAGTAACCAAAATACTAACAACACCTACAAACTGAAAGTCATGTAATGGAAACCTGTTTATTCTGTAGAGACATCCTTTGATAGCAAGCTGTGTCAGTGTATTTGGACATACAGAGCGCAGAGCTGTGGTTCCAGCTGGTGTCAATCAGCTTGAGTCAGTGCCATATTCTCCCCTATCCTGCTGGATATCTAGTTGCTGTTGGAAGCTCTCTATGTCTGGGCCCTCACTGGGCTGTGGGATTTTGCAGTTAATAAGAAGCAGTTCCTTTGCACATGTGGTCCCAATTGATAAAAAAACAATTTATATAGGAAATGTTGCATTTTCGGTATGACAATGCCCAGGAGGCACCTGTCACAAAACATTTTTTTTTTCTTTAACCACTTTTATTTGTTTTTTTAATGAAAAACTGCCAACCCCAGCCACCATACGTAATCATGAACCTGACATATTCCCAGATCAGTTCACATTTACAGTGCCTTGCGAAAGTATTCTTGAACATTTCGACCTTTTGCCACATTTCAGGCTTCAAACATAAAGATATAAAACTGTATTTTTTTGTGAAGAAGCAACAAGAAGTGGGACACAATCAGGAAGTGGAACGATATTTATTGGATATTTCAAACTTTTTTAACAAATAAAAACTGACAAATTGGGCGAGCAAAATTATTCAGCCCCTTTACTTTCAGTGCAGCAAACTCTCTTCAGAAGTTCAGTAAGGATCTCTGGATGATCCAATGTTGACCTAAATGACTAATGATGATGAATAGAATCCACCTGTGTGTAATCAAGTCTCCGTATAAATGCACCTGCTCTGTGATAGTCTCAGAGGTCCGTTGAAAACACAGAGAGCACCATGAAGAACAAGGAACACACCAGGCAGGTCCAAGATACTGTTGTGGAGAAGTTTAAAGCCGGATTTGGATACAGAAAAATTTCCCAAGCTTTAAACATCAATATTGAAATGGAAGGAGTATCAGACCACTGCAAATCTACCAAGACATGGCCGTTTCTCTAAACTTTCAGCTCATACAAGGAGAAGACTGATCAGAGATGCAGCCAAGAGGCCCATGATCACTCTGGATGAACTGCAGAGAACTACAGCTGAGGTGGGCGAGTCTGTCCATAGGACAACAATCAGTCGTATACTGCACAAATCTGGCCTATGGAAGAGTGGCAAGAAGAAAGCCATTTCTGGAAGATATCCAAAAAAGTGTAGTTTAAAGTTTGCCACAAGCCACCTGGGAGACACACCAAACATGTGGAGGAAGGTGCTCTGGTCAGATGAAACCAAAATCTAACTTTTTGGCAACAATGCAAAACGTTATGTTTGGCGTATAAGCAACACAGCTCATCACCCTGAACACACCATCCCCACTGTCAAACATGGTAGTGGCAGCATCATGGTTTGGGCCTGCTTTTCTTCAGCAGGGACAGGAAAGATGGCTAAAATTGATGGGAAGATGGATGGAGCCAAATACAGGACCATTCTGGAAGAAAACCTGATGGAGTCTGCCAAAGACCTGAGACTGGGACGGATATTTGTCTTCCAACAAGACAATGATCCAAAAGATAAAGCAAAATCTACAATGGAATGGTTCACAAATAAACATATCCAGGTGTTAGAATGGCCAAGTCAAAGTCCAGACCTGAATCCAATCGAGAATCTGTGGAAAGAACAGAAAACTGCTGTTCACAAACGCTCTCCATCCAACCTCACTGAGCTCGAGCTGTTTTGCAAGGAGGAAATGTCATCCCACTTCATGATTGTGTCCCACTTGTTGTTGATTCTTCACAAAAAATTACAGTTTCATATCTTTGTTTGAAGCCTGAAATGTGGCAAAAGAACGAAAAGTTCAAGGGGGCCGAATACTTTCGCAAGGCACTGTATGCACTATTTCAAAGGCCATTACTTCCATTTCTAAGATTTAAGAATGAGTAGTTCCAAAATTTCAGCTCTTAAAAATTGTTTATAGAAAAAAAAACTGTTTTGTTCCCTTGTCATCTTTATCTACAATGAGATAAGGACAGTGGAAACTTTTGGAAAGTGTCCTCACAAACATATTTTGCCATATTTGGGATTGTCAGGGTTTCCTTTTGTACAATGAGTGTTCCTGTTGAACTCCTGTTCAGGGCAGCTGAGAGCATGGATGTTCACAGGGCTCTGGAGGGGTCAGAGGGTCAGATCAGATAAGGCAGGATACATGATGTCACTCGTGGATGTATATGTGGTCCGTTTTCTTGTATGATACTTAGTTTCCTTCCATAGTACATAATGTGCTAGCTGGTTATAGCCCCTAAGTCTCTGATGCCCCCTGGTCCTATTTGTAATCACTATTCTAGATGCGTAACTGCAAGTTTGGCTCGTATTTCATCCATTTCAACATCTTTATTAAAAGTTAGCAAAAACACCTACAGTAATAATGTTTTGCAAAGACTTCTTTGATTTCCAAGGCATTTCAGTTTGCAATACTCATTATCATTTTCCTTAGCAAATTTCCTATACTGTAACCTAATTTGATTCAACGGAATGAGTTGAATAAATATACAATGATGAATAAAACGTATACTCCTGTTTCGCTCAGCAGAAAATATGCTGAAACTGAAATAATCTTTCTTAATTGGAGACAAATCCAATTCCACCGTATCATTGCGTGTTGTGGTAAAATTCAGATTTTCTCTTAATTTGCCGTTTAATTTAAAGCACGCTGTATTTTCCTTGACAGCTCATTTAAAAGGCCTCATTGTCATGGTAAATCCCTATTAGCATAAGACTGGCAGACATTATGCTAATCAAATTTGAAATGAACAGTAATTTAGGCGTTTGGGGGCTGTCTGTCTGAGAGAGTTGGGACATAGGTGAACTGTATTTTTTTTCTGTTTGTTTGACAGTGCTATGTTCCAGACATTTTTGTTGTTTCTCACATATATATTTTATAAATGTTTGTGCAACATGTATTACTAAGATGTATTATAATGTTTTTTTAGTTGTGTGTGCAATAAAACTGAAACACATGCATGCCATAAATCATGACTTAAATTTGCAAATCCATCAGATATTACATCATGAGACAAGTGTTGGTTTGATTTTCACTCTCATGAGCATTTGCATGCTTGGCTACATCTAGCACTGTCTGTATTCATCCTGCCCTCATTTGAATGTCTAATTTGACATGGAAGCTGTCAGGATTCTCATGTATTAAATCTGTCTGCGCCTTTATAATTGGCACTGCCAATTTGGTAATTGTACCTGAGAATCCATTAGCGTAAAGCAGCCTTGATAGCAGCTATCAGGCAATTGTCGAGTCATGTCTGTAATTTGTTCTTTGCCAAAATCAAGTTGTCAGTAAGCGGAGGCTGTGGCGGGGTGTCCTATTAAACATCACATTCCTACAAACCAGCACTCTTGCTCATTAACGTCTAAGGTAAAGCGCTGCTTTTGTCAATAAAGTAAAAAAGCCACACAGAGCCTATTCATTAGTCTTTAGACAGTGGTGGCCACTTTCTAGCTCCTCTTCCACTTTTCCTAGGCACCTTGGCAGCCGTGGGAACAAAAAGCAGTTTGGTGGTGACTGCTGGTGAGTCCGTGGGGTCCTGTGAAAAAGAAGTTGTAAAAGAAAAAAAAGTCAATCACTCTGCAGAGTACAGGTTAGGGGCTTTCTTGGTCAAGGACCTGTTTGCTGAGAGACCTGCTATTGGAATGTTGCCCCTGATAACTGTCTGTCTTCACTTCACAGTGTCAAGCACCTTAGCCACTGGTAACTGCCAATCTTTATTTAGTTTTAATTGCATTTAGATGTGAACAGTTCTTAAATATATCTGTACAGTTCTACTAAAGCTATTGCATTTTATTAGTGACCAATGCTCATGTATTATGCCCATAACATCCTATAATTTGACAAATAAAACACTGATACTTGTGTTAGTGTAGGTCAATATGTAGTGTTATGAGTATCATTGTTTAACCTTTGACTGCCAGTGTGATTCATTTCTCGAACGTACTGTACTCTGCTCTGAATCTGTCCTGGATTCTCCAAAAGTTCAGGTCTTTGTTCAGGTCTATGTTAATGGAGATTCTGTGCGATTTCAACATAGCTGTGTTGTTGGGAAATTTTGGAGTGCTGTCAGTAGTGAGACAAACTCAAACAATCTGTGTTGCCTACACCACGTTATCTTCCTGTAGGGCTGGGCGGTATGACCAAAAATGCATATCACGTATTTGTCAAAATTCTACCGGTTTCACGGTATATGACGGTATTTCTTTTTTCATGCATAATCAAGTGTTCCCAGCATTTTCTACAGTTAGAGAGAGGAATTATTGCAGTAGATTGACTTAGGATGGTCTATTTTACTGTCATGATGATTGAATATTGTGGAATAATTCCACACTAGTAGCCTACTGTATTTTAGCGAATATACTTCACGTGATATGCACGTTTTTACAAACGGTTCGGAGGCACGATATATAGAAAGTTTTTTTACACACGATAACTGCAGTCATTATTTTTGTTTTGTACTGTTGTTTTAGACCATCTATTCTTAAAGTGGGACACAAAATAAATTGTATTCTATATATTATATCCTATGGAATGGCACATATTGTATATTCTCTTCACAGAGTCTCTTAACTCATCAGATCCAAATTTAAAATATACAGAAGAGAGACCTAGAATGGATATATACTTTTTAGATATTACCCTTTATAAAAACTTTTATATTTTGGAAACTATACCATCTAACTCAAGTTGCAGAGTATAACACTTTTACGAGCAGACAGTAATAATCATAGACACCTCATACAGAATATATAAGTTGGCCAAATCCTTAGACTTACAACGTAAATGCTGTTACGAATGCTACTGTCACTTCATAGACGCGTGTAAATTGAATTATTATAGAGACCATCGGAATTCGAACAGTAACTAACAAACTATCGGTTGTATGCTTTCACTGAAGACAGAAAGCACAACTTCCGTATCCATTTTCCACTAGAAATTCAATTGTCTTAAACTTTAGAGACAGAATTTTCTTTATATGCCAGTTTCTGATGACAAGGAAGATAAATGTTGACCATGATTTCGGCTTGTTCCGGGGCTTTCCTCCTGCCGTATTCTACAGTACACTTGCGTTCTGTCCGGGGCGTTCCTCCTGACTTATTCTATAGTAGCTACTGTAGATGGCACCCAGATTGACATAAAAGCCCACCCAAATAGTACAGTAGGCTATATGAATC
This sequence comes from Umbra pygmaea, assembly GCA_016801145.1. Classification (NCBI taxonomy): domain Eukaryota; kingdom Metazoa; phylum Chordata; class Actinopteri; order Esociformes; family Umbridae; genus Umbra; species Umbra pygmaea. Next base: position 2,513 of record JACXGM010003082.1, on the reverse strand, counting down.
AAACAGCATTCCAGGTTGGAATACAATGTATTCAGCAGTGTCGCACGGCGCAGCGTTCTGGACTTTGTCTATTCAAATACACTGGTATAGCGGTATATAAAAAATGTATATCATGACGAAAATAAATAACGGTATTCGGTGTGAACCGGTATACTGCCCAGCACTATCTTCCTGCTCCAGTTTACACCCATTACGCTGAAATGGGGCAAGTTCTAAAATATGCTTTTAGTCTCTTAAAAAAAAAAGAGACCTGAAAAAAGAGACCTGAAAAAAGAGACCTGAAAAAAGAGACCTGAAAAAAGAGACCTGAAAAAAGAGACCTGAACAGAGAGACCTGAACAGAGACCTGAACCAGAGACCTGAACCAGAGACCTGAACCAGAGACCTGAACCAGAGACCTGAACCAGAGACCTGAACCAGAGACCTGAACAGAGACCTGAACAGAGACCTGAACAGAGACCTGAACAGAGACCTAAAGGAGAATTCTGGATGATTTCAACACGTAGCTCTGTTGTTTGGAAATTTGGAGTGCTGTCAGTAGCAAGATAAACTCAAACAATCTGTGTTGCCTACACCGTGTTATCCTCCTGCTCCAGTTTACACCTGTTAAACTCAAACGGGGCAAGTTTTAAAACGTGCTTTTTGCCTCTTAACATGTTCGAAATGTCATTACATAAGTGCATAGCCATGTGCAGTGAACACAGCGAATCTGACTCTAGTAGATGTGAGAGAAATGCAAATAAGTTGTGATAAATCAGCCAGTGCACATACCTTTGTTTTTTTCCAGTGAAGTATTTTTTCCACAAAAGATAAGTTTTGCTGTGGTTATGTCCAAAGACTACTGTAGCAACATTGATCGGCCGTAACCTGACACCACTACTTTGCCTTCACAGCTCTACCAGTTCTTGAGTTCAAGGGTCTTTGCACATGCACATAGGTAACTAAGCAACAGTGGAGACTCAAGGCTAAATCAAAGAGTACCTGGAATAACGTACAGACGGAGCTTGGAGTTAGATCAGGAGGAATTTGAGAAAATGGTTAAAGTTTGTGCCCTTCCAAATTGCGGGAACCAAATGAAGAGATATTTGTGCTTGAGCTTTCACCGTCTACCCCTCCGCAACCGGGAGATTTTACAGTTGTGCCTGGTTGCACTTCAGCTTGATGTGCAAACTCCCTTGCGAACTATGGACATGACCATGGCAAATCGTTTTTTTGTGGAAAGAATACATTTTGGAATATTGTATTGTATGAGCTTGACAATTGACTAGTGTGTAGACTTCACTGGAAAAAGAGGTATGTGGACTGGCTGATTTATCACAGTTTACTTGCATTTCTTTCACATCTACTACAGTCAGATTTGCTGTGTTCACTCTGAAGGAATCACTGCACATGGCTATGCACTTTTGAACATGTTAAGAGGCAAAAAGCACGATTTAAAACTTGCCCTGTTTCAGTGTAACAGGTATAAACTGGAGCAGGAGGATAACACGGTGTAGGCAACACAGATTGTTTGAGTTTGTCTTGCTACTGACAGCACTCCAAATTTCCAAACAACAGAGCTACGTGTTGAAATCATCCAGAATTCTCCTTTAAGTCTCTGGTTCAGGTCTCTGGTTCAGGTCTCTGGTTCAGGTCTCTGGTTCAGGTCTCTGGTTCAGGTCTCTGTTCAGGTCTCTGTTCAGGTCTCCGTTCAGGTCTCTGTTCTCGGTTCAGGTCTCGGTTCAGGTCTCGGTTCAGGTCTCGGTTCAGGGCTCTTTTTACAGGCTCTCTCTTTAGGGCTCTATGTTCATGTTCTCTTTGACCTAGGTACTCCAGCAACTGAATGTCCAGGAGGGATGCTACTGCAGCATGAGCTATGGGTTTCTTTTCAGTTTACCAGATGAATGGACCTGTCAGGCCAGCAAAGGGAGACAACTTCATCTTCCCCTGCGGGTAATTAGATCACAGCGACCACTCCCTGAGGAGAGAGAAAATCACATTGGGCTTCTTACCACAGAGGCTCACAGTGGAAGGATCAATGCCACTGTAACTTGGTGTGAGGAGAAGAGGAGAAAGGAATGCTTTATCTGAAATGCTGTGGTAACCTGGGTTAGGGAGGATGGGGGGGCATTTGAAATGAACACTCCTTTTTCCTGCGGGCTGCCCTCGTCTCAGCAGGTGTTCTTAAGAAGTGTTTAACTTAGCTTGGTTAATTTCTGTGGGATTTGGAGATGCAGGATACATCTACACTATGTGGAGCATGGGAAGCAAAATCCCCTCATTCCCTAACAACCCTGTGGACCCCAAAACAACCTCAGCCCCTAACAACCACGTGGACCACAAAACCCCCTCAACCCCTAACAACCATGTGGACCCTAAAACACCCTCAACCCCTAACAACCATGTGGACCCTAAAACACCCTCAACCCCTAACAACCATGTGGACCCTAAAACACCCTCAACCCCTAACAACCTAGTGGACCCTAAAACCCCCTCAACCCCTAACAACCATGTGGACCCTAAAACACCCTCAA
>JACXGM010003081.1:0-43484 GCA_016801145.1 Umbra pygmaea | reverse complement strand
TTTAGGAAGATGTTACAGCTGTGGGACTACTCTCCTGTTATTAATAAGCTGTGGTCTAGTCATCAACAGAATATTAACGGATTGAAAGGGGAGAACATTTGATTTTGGCGTGACATTTCTTGCGTGTGCGTGAGAGCGTGAGATTGATGCTGAAAGCGTGAGTGTCACGCCAGATGCGTGAGAGTTGGCAACCCTGCATGATGCAATATATGTTTTATTATGTAGTCATTTTTTGGCATTGAGTGATTCCAAAACACAAGAATCTCTATAGGCTCCAGGGGTATTCAAATCACTCCCACACTGTCTGTTAACGTACCGATAGACTCTTAATTAGAAATTAGAGGCTGCTGAGGCCCGACGTACGGGTTGACCAGAGCCTGCACAGTTTGACCAGCGGGCAGCATATATCGTCGTTCTTTCTTTTTTAATTAGCGTTACATAATTGTCCATTTTGTATAATTTGATTTGCCCACTGAGTTTTTTTTCTTATGTACTTAATAAAAACACAATTATTTATCTGATTGGATGCCAATTATTTGATATTTTACATTGTGTTGTTACAAGACTAGTTTATATTATATTCGCAAGTGAGACTGGGCTATTAAGACAAGAAAAACCACTTATGTATCGGCCAGTTTGAATATTATAATACTGTACATGTTGAACCACAAGTTTTCTTGCTTGGAAATAGCTGTTTTTAGATAATCGGCACGTGGGAGGTTGTGTGTTTAACATTTGTAACACAATGACTAGCTGAGTGCCCATCAATGGTCTGGGCAAGGGGAGATTAAGTGTCACCTTTCTACAAAAATGATGTGCGCTTTTTGAGGGTAGCCATGCAGCAGGAATATTATAGAAGATCATCAGTCAGCTGCTAGCAGACACAAGGTGAGACAGACATACACATTTTAGATGGGATTATGTTTTGTAATAATTGTAATGATGAATATTGAGCTAATACCACAGGGCTAGCATCCGGTTTGTGAAGCAAATGCGGAAGTGCCATAAACCTGCATTCTATCTGAATTCCATCTGGGGGCGACACGTGGGGTTGCAAAAGAGGTTGGTTTCTGTAGATTTCTATGAGAATGTCAACCACTTCCCAATTGATTTATTACCTCAGTAAACATTTTCATAATGAGTTTATGGTCTCAATTGCTAGTTTTAAGTCTTCTACAAAACAGAATGATGTAAATGTTTTGAATTATGGTCTTGTTGATTTTAAAATCGGCGATAAAGCAGGGGTTGTTTGAGGGAGTGGCTATGATGTGATTGACATTGATTGTGCCAGTGAAAGTGTGTAACGTAACATAGAGCATAAGCAGCGTTTCCAACTCTCAGCTAACGTCACAGTCAGATACTGCCTCTCATCTAATATCATCATATCCGCAACCAAGATGTCTGCACTCCTAACAGCAAGCTCGAAGACTCAAATCAGATTTTCAAACCAACGGGTGATGTCACACATGGTTACGTCCAGTACTATATACGTTTATGGCTAATACCAGCAATGCCATTATGAAATACCAATAAATCAGTTGTACAAGTAAAGATGTAGTTACTATTTTTATATTTTCCTGCTGTGATTCCTTTTCATCAAGTTAGCATTTCATTATGCTTCTGGCTACAGAGAATAAATCTGTTTATAAAAACAATTTGGTAGCTATTTAAATACAATGATTACCTGATGATCACCCACTGGAGAAAGGTGAGAAGTAGGCGTGCTGGCTAGCAAACTGTATGTTCTTGATTCTCCCCATGTAGACGAGAAAGCGGGAGAGACAAATAGCGTTGTGACGTAACTCTGGAATCCCCGGGAATGCCCTGAAAAACAAGTCGTTTACCTGATGTGTATTGTTGCCTCCCATTGCCTAGCATCCACTGACATACATCGTTCAAGATGAGAGATGTACTGTAGTTCACTAAGCGACCTCTCTTACTGTCATGGGAAAAAGGTCTTGTGACATTTTTAAGGGAGTCCATGTAGTAGAATTTTGCCAGTATCAGAGTCTGACTGTACTGTACAGATGTCACACGATAAAGTGGTGCTTTTTGTACTGCAGCACCAATTGGTGCATTTAGGTGCCAATAAATGCTCTATGCTTGTCGCTGGGTGGTGCTAGACCACTTAAAAAGAAACAGGAGATTGCAGTTCTAATGCTTCCTAGAGATATGTTTTTTTGGAGACATGATATTAAATCAATGTAATTGTATTATTATACACAGTAGAATTATTTTCCTAATTTAAATAACGCCTTGATTGTTTTAAAACAGCTTTAGGAAAGCAAATAAATATTGTAGACTACTGCATCTGCATTCTCCAATCAGAATGTGTCCCTGAATCTTTAGTGAAAAATTAACTATTTACAAAGTATATCAAAGTTTCACTTTGCGGGACAAAAATGGGTAACGAACAATGTTTTTAAGTCATCATACAATACTTTGCTCTCTGAAAGCTGCTCCCTCAAAAGATAACTTTTTTTCCCAAGAAAATCCCCACAGCACGTTAGTGTAGCAGGCTAGATCGGTTGCGATTACAGTGACATTTTTCAGTGTAGAGATTTATAAGTTCTAGACCCGCTCACAACCATCTCCTTTTTTTCTCAGCTTGTTTATAGAAGATGCATTCAAAATGTTATTTCTATTAATTACAGCGTACACCTTTTTGCAACTTTTTTTCTGTAACTTTATCCCATATCCTTTTCACTGTTCAGATGAGGTTGCTACATTATTCTGTGGCCAACAGTTCATGTAGCGCATTTTAATGAAATTATCTTTGATTTCATTTGTCCTAATTGCGCAGGGACAAGCCTTAAAGTTAACATTGATCCACAGAATCATGGGTTCTGTATCAATTTACTGTAGTAATTTGTGTATATCTGCCCATTTTGTCTGTACACTTTGCCTCACACATTAAACAAATCACAACCAAATAATGAGTTACCTACATTTGTCCAAAGGAAAAAATTTACAAAACTTTTAGCAACATGTTTTCTGTAACTTTGTCCCATTTCCCTTTCACTGTTCAGGTCAGGTCACTAATTTAGGCTGCTACCGACAGTATACATTATAGATAGTGTTTCTTGAAAATGTTTTATATTGTTTTGTAGTACAATTTTGTACTAGATTAGCAACAAACCAATTCTAACACCGCACACTCCAAACAGGAAATAAAGTTTGCCAGATACACAGGCACATGATCCAGCGTACTCTAATAACCCCAACGAGTGGCATTTTATCAAAATATAGCATAGATCATCTGCTTAGAAATATAGGAAATATTGGTTAATATAGAACACCAAAATTAAATCTACTAAATAAAAGTATATTACATTAATTATGAATTTATCTTGTCTTTGTTTGAAACAAATTGTAGTCTATACGATTATAATACAATTTTTTAAATGTTCTATAATGTCTGACACATTAAAAAGCTCATACTTTTGGATAGTCATTATGGAAAGCGGAGCCCAAAGTATAACGTTGGCGAGGCAAATGTCAGGAAATATCGAGGTGGGAGCTACAAGTTCTGTGGTACATCACCATTGTAAATATCCCATTAACATTGATTGAGTAAATGGGCAAAAATGCTCTACGTTGACGACAGCACCTTTTAATGACAAAAAATTTGGTACAGAGCTTCAGAGCGGCATGCCAAACCATCACCAAAAGTTTAATGTTGAAAGCATTTACTACGGAAAATATATTGTAATCACAATTGACCCAGTTAAATTTATTGAGCTATTGTCCAAAACAAATAAACGTTGATTAAAGTGCCCCCTAATGGCCGATCTTCGCCAAATTTGGTATAGAACATCACAGGGGTGATAGCATTTAATTTGGCAACAATATAATAAAGTTCATATTTCGTAGCTTGGTACGAAATTTTGTTTGTTCGTCAATTGCGCATAGTTTAACGTAGCAAAATTCTTTTGATAACTTTTGGTCAGGTCCGTCTGGAGATGCTAGGTACCAAGTTTTGTGTAGATCGGTTGCACAGTCTAGGACAAGTTCAAAATAGTTGGTTTACGCATGGCGCGATATTGTGAAAAATATTGTTATCAGAAATGGGCGTGTCCTATATCATCTGATTCAACTTAATTCAAGGAACACATAGATATAAAAGTTTATATTGTGCAATGTGGAATGTGGAAGTTATAGGTAAAAACACATTTGACATCATTATAGGCCACCTAGTGGCCCACATGTGTAATTTTTTTAATGTGAGTGCCAGTAGCCATTGCACATCTACACTGTAAATTTAAATTTACTCACATTAATGGAAGTAGTAAATCCTAAAATTTGCCTAAACACATAAATGTTGATTAAAGCGCCCCCTAATGGCCGATCTTCAACAAATTTGGTACCGAACATCGTAGTGGGACATTGAACAACAATCTCAGGTTTTTTGAAGATAGCATTTAATTTGGAAGCAATATACTAAAGTTCATATTTCATAGCTAGCTACGAAAATATTTTTGTTTGTCAATTGCGCATAGTTTAACGAAACAAAATTATTTTGATAACTTTTGGTCAGGTCCGTCTGGAGATGCTAGGTCCCAAGTTTCGTGTAGATCGGTTGCACGGTCTAGGACGAGTTCAAAAACATTGGTTTGCACATTGTGCAAAATTGTGAAAAATCTTGTTATCAAAAATGGGCGTGTCCTATATCATCAGATTCAGCTCAGTTCGAGGTACACTTGGATATAAGGATTTCTATTGTGCAATGTGTAATGTGGGAGTTATGGGCACAAAACACGTTTCTCACCATTATAGCGCCACCTAGTAGTCCACATGTGTAATTTTTGGTATGTGAGGTCAAGTAACCATTGCGCATGTACACTGTAAATTTGAAGATACTCACATTAGTACAAGGGGTAGATCCAAAACCGGGTCCCATAGGCCACGCCCCTTTTGACGAATCAGTACCCCCACTGTAGGGGTGGCCTCAAGAGTGGCCCTAGATGGAAGCCTCAAAATTTGGTAAACATCGGATGAGCCGTTGATGAGATAAACTTTTTGTAGTTATAGCGCCCCCTAGTAGCCAATTTTCATAAAATTTGTTGGGGAGCCTCAAAAATAATAGCTTTTTTTTTGGGCAAGATATGGCAAAGTTTATACTCAAATAGCTAACTACACAAATTTATTTTTGCGCAATTTTCATCCGATAAAAATTATTTTGATAACTTTTTGTCACGTCAGTCTGGTGATCATACATACCAAATTTCGTGCAGATCGGACACACGGTCTAGGAGAAGTTAGAAAAAGTAGGTTTACGATAAATTGCAATTTTTCATGCATAAAAGTACTGGCGGAAATGGGCGTGGCCTATGTCACAAGATTCAGATGAACTCAGGGAACGCGTGGATATGTGTATCTTCTATGTGTGATTTACGGTTTGAGTGTTATAACGGCAAACACGTTTTTTTCTGCTATAGCGCCACCTAGTGGTGGAAGTGGCTGAACTTTTCTGTCTGAGGTCCCAGCGGTGATCTGGACCAGTCCTGAAAATGGCACCCCCACGATCATGTACGGTTTAGGCTGTAGTAACGGTTTTACCTGAAGAATAATAATCCTTAGGAAAACAATAAGGTTCTTTGCAACGACGTTTCCCAGCCCCTTCGGGCTTGGACCACTAATAATAAAGGAAAACTTATTTTGTTTTTGATCAACATTTCTGCAAAGAGCAAGGAGCGGACCCAGTTATACCGGAGCGCGGAGCGATGTTTGAGCAGTCCAGAAGGCCCATATAGTGGCCACGACTAATGACTATGGAATATTAAAAGACATAGGCCTATCTCTCGCAAGCACAAGAGTGTACTGCGTGCACATGCAAACAGAAAGAAACGAGGTGCTTATCTACTGGTTAGACCGAGTTATAAAATGAGCAATTCAAACTTTTTGTTAATTTTCTTTGTATTACATTAAAGCCTATTTGTTTTATGCCCACATGGAATCTTTTTTAAGTTTGTTAACATTTTTTATTTATCTTCACAATATATATAGAAAATACATAGGGCCTACAGTATATTTGTAAAATGAGATTGCACTGTTTTCTTTACTTTCCACACCGGTTGAAAAAGGTGTGGAGTGGTGGAGTGGAGCGCAAAAACTGCTCAGTGATCGAGGAGCGGGATTTCCAAATGCTCAACTCGGCTCACATACTCTGGTGATGGACTATGTCCCCACTGCATTAAAATATTTCTCAAACGGCAGTGCCCCCCCGCTGATGACCTAATGCCCCTCCAGTAGATCTTCTCTGCCGCCGACTCTGATTAATTATGATAAACTAGTTAGTTATAAACTACTATTACCTGGTCATTTAGGTTTTATTTAATGACTATTTAAGATTATTTTAATTCACCAACATAGGCCTATGCTTACAAATGTAAACTAGGTAATTAAAGATATATTTTTATATGTCACGCTTTGTGCTGACCAGACCAGAATGAGATCATGAAGAAGTTGACAGAAAAAAGTGTGCATCAATTTTGTAGAAAGGTGACACTTTTAATCTCCCCTCAGCCAGAACATGCTCTGATGGCCAATCAGCTATAGTCATTGTGTTACAAAAACCCCAACCCCCACGTGCTGATTACATGAAACTATTCCCAAGCAAAAAAACTTGTTGTTCAACGTGTTACTGTAGCTCAAAAGCAAGTTTAGTAAAGTCTAATATGGGCCAATACCAATTTTTACGGAACGAGCACTAGTACATAGTATTTCATTTTGGGTACTTGCCGATATGAGTACCGATACAAGTACTTTTAATAACTATGACAAATGTCACATTTATCAAGTTAAAATCTGCTATTTCTTAGATGTTGATCAGCCAAATATAGGCTACAAAAGTAAATATTCCTACATATCCTGAAGAACATAATTTGCATTGCATGTCAAGAATTTGTAATATTTATTACACATGTACAATAGTTTACGTCTCCTTCCCTAATTAGATAAGATGAGAGAAACAACTTTGTGAAAGCGAATGCAAAAGCTGCATGTTTGTGTTCGCATTTGCACTAAGCATTGCAGATGTTTTGTGTAAATGAGAATGTCTGTTTGAAGTTACTTTCTCCAAACAGGGATAATGACCTAATCATATAATATTCTGTTAAGGTATTTATTGTTTTATTAGAATCTGTACACAATTAGAGCTGTACTTTCACTGTAATCTATTGAACACATTTTTAACAGGCTACATTGTTTTTCCTTTAAATTATATTTCCTAACGTTAGTATGTCCACTATTTTGTTCACCCACACACACAGCCGGAGTGGTGTAGCAGTTAAGGTGGCTCTGATTAAATGCCTACGTCGTATGTTCGAGTCCCAGCAAAGGCATATGTTATTTTATCTCAGTCTATTTAGAGGACGCATTCAAATTGTATACTAGCGTATCAATTTTGTGAATAATCATCTATATTTGCGAAGAATCAATGTACCACACAGCTCAGCAGTGTGTATTGTAGGGATATTCACAGAACAATGATCATTCGTTACGTAGGAACTAACAAACTATCGGTTTTATGCTTTCACTGAAGACAGAATTAAAGAACAACTGTAGTATCCATTTTCTGCTAGAAATTCAATTGTTATAAACTTAGAGACAAAACTTTCTTTATATGCCAGTTTCTGCTGTCAAGGAAGATGAACTACAGTACATGCACTTTCCTCCTCCCTAATTTAGCCTTGGCAAATACTGTACTGTGAGCCTCTGAGCTTTTCAGTCTGCCCATCGCTAGCAATAGATTCACAGAAATAACAAGAAATGTGTCCATAGGTACATTTTGGGAGATTTTTTTCATACCATCAGTGAGATATTTTTCATATACAGTATGAAAACCGTTGTTGGAGTTTACACGTAAATGCAGCTCTATATTTATAGCGTTGCCAATGTGTTGAATCATTTGTTGCCCGAGAGCACAGTCATTACATTATTGTTTCTAACCTACATTTCGTCATTTCCTGGTCCACAGTCAGCACAGAAATTCAAACTGCAAACGTAACGAATGATCATTGTTCTGTGCATATCCCTATCATCTTATACACTGCTGAGTGTGTTGTCTTTATGTTGCGTGATGTAGTCTATTTGCATGTGTTGTCTTTTTGTTGCATGTTGTGGCCTCTCAGGGCCACCGTACAACAAAGGTGAATGAAGCAGTTACTGCTTCGGACGTCATATGTTACGTGGTTTTTCCAAAAAGCAATTTCCAAAGCAAATTTCGGAGCAGTGGTTCAAATGGAATTGTAGTTAATCGTTTGAAGCACGTTTCTAAACTTCAGTGTCTAACTGCCATCAATACTGATAACCTCATCGTAAATAGCCATCTTTGTTTTTGTCTATGGCCGACTGGCCGGTAGCATGTAGATTCTTGTTTGTTGTTTTTTTTATTATTGAAAATGTACAAAACATTTCTGGCAACATTTATAATCTTTTAGTGTGAAAATGATACATAACATTTGCTAAATGGCATGGCAGCATTGTAATCAAGGATAATTATATTACAATATAGGATTTAGAAGGAATAATACAATTATAATATCAGTAGAATGAAAAAAATATATAAAAAATAAAAAATAAATAAATACAAATTAAATAATAACATACAAGGGGAAGTACATTTCATTTTCAGTTTGTTGACATCGTGGGGAAGTGTTTCAGGATATCATAAAGTTTTTTGCTTTTCTTCTGTTTACACATTTTAAGGATTTTACATAGAGTTTAAAATCATTTAAGAAAAACTTTAAATTGGGGGATGACTTCATAAGTCTATTTTTGTGGATGAAAAATTTAGCTAGACATAAAATGACATTGCAACAGAGTTCATAATTTTTGTTATGTAATACCATACCAAATGTAATATTTTCTCTAGAGATAGTAGCAGGGAATAGTGAGACATTTTGTTTTATCCATTTGTGGATGTCAAGCCAAAATGTCTGTATTACCCTGCATGAGAAAAATATATGTTCCATAGTTTCAATATCAGATTCACAGAATGAGCATATATTATCATTAATATTGAAACAAAGCCTAAGTAATTCTTTGAAGGGATAAATGTCATTCATAACTTTGAAAAGTGTTTCTTTTTATAATTGTATTTGATGTCGTGCGTATTCAGCCTTGTAATCTGAACAAACAAACAAACAGCCAGCCCCTGAAGGAACACAGCACTACTTGAGCTGAAAACAACCAGATCATCCGCATACATCACTTTTTAGGTGGTATAGGGAATTTTAAATACATAGTTCTCAATTTATATATAAATTTTTTATCAAATTTAGACAAAATATCATTTTTATTTTGACTTCCAGGGAATAATTCTCCAATGAAACAGTTCCTAATGAAACAATTGTTGCATTTCTTGTCCAAAATTGACAATCGTTGGATTGCTAGTGGGGCCAATTGCGGCCGTATAGTTTGATGCGCCACCATATTTTGTGTCAGAAGTAGAAATTATTTTGGTATTGCTTTATGCATTTTCATAAAGTCTGATTTGGAAGGGTTAAAATTGTGTTTAGTGCATAATTGCTCGTAATCGTAATCCAGTAGGTGGCCACCAGCATCCATCAGATCGGTTATGGACCATATATTTTTCTCAAACCAGTCTTCATAAAATAACGATTTATTTCGGTATAGTATATATCTGTTGGTATGAGGTGAAAAGTTGTGTACATATAACATTTTCCAGTATAGCAATATTTGTTTACGGAACTCTGATAATGATAAGGGAAGTTTATTAATATCAAAGTCTGCTGTGAGAAGAAGTGTCAATCCTCCAATTTTATTAAATATATGATTTGGGATACAGTACCAAAAGCAATTGCTATGTTTTATCCAGGACTTTAACCAATTTATTTTCAAGGTTCCATTGAGGCATTCAAAATCTAGGCCTCCATCTTTTATTTCTTTGATCATGTTGCTTTTTTCATATAATGTGGTATGTTTCTCCCAAAAAAAAATTATTTATTTAATTTATATATTTTATTAATTTCTTGGGGATGGCATGAGAATAGGTTGAATAAATAAATCTTGATAAACATTCAATTTTTGTTAGATAAACTCGACCCAGAATTGATAAATCTCTTTGGAGCCATAAATTTAATTTTGTTTTATATTCTTTTAGTTTATTTTCTACATTCAGTGATTGACATAGTTTTGAGTCCTTGGTAAGGTGGACCCCCAGGTATTTGATTTCTGATTTTATAGGGATATTACAGATACTATCTAGTGGTGTGTCATGCATGGAGAATAGTTCGCATTTCTTTAAATTTAATGTTAACCCTGAAGCCTTAGAGAATATCTTAATTTTTTTATGTCTATTTTTCAAAAAGACTGTTGTGTCATCAACTAATTGGCTTATGATAATGTCTGTACCTAGCACATTTCGCTTTTAATTTCATTGGAGTTTTTAATATGAATTGCTAACATTTCAGTGACTAATAAGAACAAATATGGTAAAATGGGACAACCTTGAGGGATTCGTACATTAATCATAAAGCTGGGAGTCGTTCCATTAGGTAATAGAACACAACTGCTAATATTCTGATATAATCTCTAACTAGATTTCCAAAATTATTTCCAAAACCAAGGTGGTCAAGTACCATCATTATAAACGGATGCTCCACTGAATCAAATGCCTTATAAAAATCTAAGAAGTTAATCAACCCATTATCCTCAATGAGATGCCTGTATTCAATTATGTCCATTATATTATATTATTGTGGATTGATCTTCCTTTTAAGAAGCCTGATTGTGTTTCTGCAATAAGATGTGAAATCCCTGTTTGAAGACGAACAGTGAAAATATATGTTAGAAGCTTGTAATCTGAGTTTCTAAGAGTAATAGGCCTTCTGTTTTCTATAAATATAGGGTATTTATTTGGTTTTGGAATTGAGATGATAATCCCATCTCTCATTGTGGGTTGGAGTATACCATAGTATATAAAATTTCTGAGAAAACATGATACAGCAACTTCCTTATATCTTCCCAGAAGTGCCTATAAAAATCTCCAGTGAAACCGTCTGAGCCGGAGGCTTTATTGAGAGAGAGGTGAACAATCACTGCATCAACTTCTGCAATTGTTATTTCATTTTCAAATGTTTTTTATAGTTATCATCTATTTTGGGAAAAAATTGGTCTATATAGTTAAAAAATACCTTAGAGTCTTCCTTAGAGAACTTAGAAGTGTAAAGCTGGTTTGGAAGACTTCCGAGGTGATTAGCTTTTCATCTGTGATTTCTGCGTCATTAATAATCAGGGATCTGATATTGTTTTTTTTGCCTTCTCTTTTCAAGGCCACAGAAGTATGCTGAGTTTTTTTCTCCCTCCATCCATTTAGCCCTAGACCTAATAAATGCTCCCTGTGCTTTCTGAGTATACATTTCGTCCAGTTTACGCTGATGGTTGAGTATTTTCTGTCTGTCATCTTCAGTAGGGTTAGGTTTATTGCAGTATTCATTTAATTGTTTGATAATATCTATTTCTTTTTTTCATCATCTTTTTTAATTTTTTTACTAAATGTAATAGTAATTTGCCGTATTTCATATTTTAGGAACTCCCATTTCTTGACATGAGTTGATAATTCTTCTAGATTCATAACCTCCATAATTAATAATTTTTTCTTTTGACAGTAATCATTGTATTTAAGGAGACTGGAGTTAAATTTTCAGTATTTATAGTTGTTACTTCTGTTTTTGGGTTTAATACATAGAAAAATAATACTGTGATCAGTCAGTGGAGCAGCCGAGATGTCACAGATGATTTCATGACATAGCAGGTGGTTTGCAATTAACCAATGGTCAATTCAAGACTTGAGTCGATAATTAGGGCTGAACCATGAGTATTTAGTTATTCCTGGATTAAAGTGTCTCCATGCATCAACTAGACCGTGTTCATTACAAAAATTAGTAAAAGTAGTATTAGGGTGACTTGCAGAAGATCTGGGAGGATATATTTATCCAAAAATTCATCATGAACTATGTTGAGATCACCACCGATTATAACATTCTGAGTTGAATGTGATAATTTTAGATGATATAATTGTAGGGCAATTTGCTCAAGTAAATTCGTATTATCTTTTTTGTCATTGTAGCCAATAAGAATTATCCAATGGCCATAATCATCTGCAACGTGGGTTACAATCTGGCCTTGAAAGTTTTTTAGAAGGGTAGAGACCCCTGCTGATCTTGAAGTGCCATGGCTGAAGTAAGTTTCATCTCCCCACTGTTTAGACCAAAATATTGTATCATCTAATATTGTATGATCTAGTTTCTTGTAAAAATAATATTACCATTCTTCCCTTTACAAAACAGAAATAGGCTTTTTATTTTGCTTATATCCCTTAGACCCCTTGCATTAAGTTTTTAAGTGAAACATATAACACAAAACACAAAAAAAACTGAATTATTTAAAATGTAATGAATAGAATTAGATGTGTTACCTTATAGGTAGTAAGTAGAAAAACCTTAACCTATAACTTTCCTCAAACTCATTTGTTTCTAAGATTCTGTAATTTTCTCCCAAATATAGAGTTACTTAGTTACCTATGGTGTAACTCTTTGTCCATTAATGAAGGCATAGGGGCCTCTGAACATGGTCTTGAGACCTGCCTTCCTTGCTTGCTCGATTTTAGGCCACACTGCCTTTCGTGCCTCTCTGTCTTCCTTGCTGAGATCCTCCGTGAATCGAATGTTGAGATCTTTGCAGACGGGGTGGTGTTTGGTGGTTCGCCAGAGTTCATCCCGAAAGTGCCTTCCAGTGAATTGCATCATGACCTGTCGTGGACGATTGCCGTTGTTCGGTCCCAGGGGGTGCACAGAGTCTAGAATGAAATCCATCTTTTCCCTCCATTGTGGAGTAATCTTTCCAATTAGTTCTGCAATGGTTTGCCTGGTGTTTTCCTCTTTCTCTTCTTTTAGACCAGTCAATCTCAAGTTCCATTTTCTTTTATAGCATTCCAACACTGCAGCTCTCTTTTCCATCTCTGTAGCTTTGTTTTCTATCTGTGTGTTCTTCTTTTTGATATGTTTAGTTTCTTTTTCTAATTCTTTGTTTTTTATTTTGAAGTCTTTGATTTCAGCCGAGTTAAACTCAACCACTTTTGCGATGTTGGATATGGTTAGCGTAGTCTGTTTAAGCTCCGTCTTGAAGTCCTCCATCATGTCTCGAAGGGCGCCAATTGCAGCCAATATTGTATTGTTGGAGGAGCCTCCTGCACGGGTCCTTCCGAGGAGAATTAGTCTCCTTTTTGTTTTTTTCTGAGGTACTGGCGGCTTAGAAGGCAATTGTAAGGTGTTTTTTGACCCTTTGGCGTTCGTTTCCATGTCTTCTGGTTCGCAGTAGTCGTGTGCCAAGAGAGCCTTAACTTTAGCATTAGTTTTGGTAGCGTTACGATTGTTGGGGAGTGATTCGGCTGAATTCATCTTCTAATAATTCGATTTGAATAAATGTGATATCCAGCCAAACTAAATTATTTTGAGTTATAATTGGAAATATACGTTTTCAAGGTTCTGATACTCGGAGCTGCTTACGGCACGTCTGCTCTCTCCGCCATGTTACCGGAAGCCTGGTAGCATGTAGATTCAACTGATGCAGTATAATGCTAACCACCCAATGGGCAGAAGTTGACACCTTAAGACACAGCCCCTTCTCATTTGCATAATGAGACAGAAATGTAAAAAAGACAGGGAGAAATAAACAGCGTTGAAGAAAAGAGTAAAAAAATACAAAGGAAGAATAAAACAGATATTATAATATACACATAAATACACCCATCCATCCTCATCCGCTTATCCGAGATCGGGTCAATCTCAACAATAAATCATGAATACATACATTTAAAAAATAAGTCATTAATAAATAAAGTTGGAAGATTATAACGGAAAATAAATAAATAAGGTCATTATTACAAAGGTGAATAAATAAAGAAGCAAATTAAAAGAGATATATACATTAATGTCTCATTGTATAATTTTATTACTATCTAAAATTATTTATTTACTGTATCTATTGAGCAATTAATTGTATGCTTATTTATTTCTTATTTTGGCAGACTTGGTCCTCCATAGTACTGTAGTTCACAAAGCGATCTCTTACTGTACGGTATAAAAACAAATGGTTCTTCAGCGGTTCTTCAGGGGTTCTTTGCGGTGGTTATGATAGCACCACTACCATTTAAAGAATCTGTCAAGCCGAGTTTGGTTCTTTAGCGGTTCTTTGGGGTGCTTAAGGTGCTTATGGTTCTACAAAGCACCATTTTTAAAGATAGGTGCACTTAGATAGCACTTAAAGCGGTTCCCCTATGATTACAAGCCAATTAACCACTTTTAGTGCTATTTAGCACCATTTGTTTTTAGAGTGTAAGTCATGGGGAAAAATTCTGGTGACATTTTTAATCTATTTCTTGATATCTAAAAAAAATAAGATAATCTTTCCCTACACAAAAGCAACACCTAAAATTCACGATAGTTATCAAAGTCGATCTGGTCACAATTCCTGTTTAAATCAAATTATCACAATCAGTAATAGATGTCCTGTACTCATTACTAGTTTATGATGTGCCCATTACTACAGTAGTTTATGAAAGCAGTAACGAACAGTGTATGATTAATAGATGTATCCATTACTACTTTTAGATTAACAAAATGAACAACGGCGATCTCTAATAAAAATAAATTCAGTAACGAACAGTATATACTGTGACACCATAAACATACATTGGTGGCACGGTTGGAGTTGAACCCTCGTCGCCCGGTTAGTATGGCGTCCCCGATCGGCTCAGTAATATGACTTTGCAACATGCACATTTCACCCAACTTCTTATTTTTTATTTTGCTATTTATTCCATTCAATTTAAGACGCAAGACGAGACGCAGACGTCACGTAAGTCACGTGTAGCAGTGAAGTGTCAAGTCAGACGTCACGCGTGATTCACGTGTGGCAGTGAAGTTATTTAAATTTTTTTAACACGTACTGCAGCACGCTACTCACACGGATCAATGCATTGTGTCAGTTCTTCTGCAATTAACTATGACGTCTATGGCGAGTGGATAATGCCACAGAGAACCTACCAAAGGAGACTGTCGTGTGACTCTAACGGTACAGATCCACTCCGTGCTACACTTCTGTCGCATCACACCTTGCTCTATTCCTATGGGTGACGTCAAGCGACTTCAACATGCCCGCAGAGCATCCCGTAAAGGCGGCGCTGCATTTGAGAAAATGTTGCGCAACAAAAAATCTGGAGATTCCCAGCTTTATGCAAATTAATCCTTTTTGAACGCAACGCGGCTATCCAATAGAAATAGAGCACAGAGGAGACGGGGGGAAGGCTTGCGGTGAATCCTTGCTTGTAGATGTGGCAATTTTTCACTGGAAAACGGAAAATAAACACAGGTATGTACATTGGCTGTTTTGTTAGATTTGATGTGTTCACCAAAAGGAATCACTGCACATGGCTATATGCACTAGTAATGACATTTCAAACATGTTTAGAGGCGAAAAGCAAGTTTTAAAACTTGCCCTGTAAATGGTGTGTAAACTGGAGCAGGGGGATAACACGGTTTTGGAAATACAGATCATTTGAGTTAATCCCGCTATTGACAGCACTCCAGATATCAAAACAAACAGAGCTATGTTTTGAAATCGCCCGGAATTCTCCTTTAAGCAGTTCACATATCACAAGATAGACATTTATCCTTCTCTATGGTCAGTCTTTTTAAATAATTTTACCAAGATCTTTAAACAAATAGAGATGCATTTAAATAAATGGCCACATCTCCCTAATTAATTTTAAGCTTGTATATCCATCATAAAAATGAATGTGCTTCCTCGTAGGAATTTTGGTGCCTCAATGATTTTACTTTCCCTACCCATACAATTTTGGGATACATTACACACTTTAGTTTCTAAATTTATATGGAAGGGGAAAAGTCCATGTATTAAATTTCCTACTCTACAAAGAGAAATCGAAAGGAGGGTTGTTCTTAACTAATTTCATGTACTATATCTGGTGTTTTGTATTGCGACCAATTGTTACTTGGCTGGATCCCAACACTGCTGTATCATGGCTACCGATTGAGGAAAATATTGTATTCCAACATAGACTCCAGGAGTTGATACAATCTGCTGAACCACTTAATCATTTGAAGTTTGGCTCTTTTATCTCTATAGTCACAATATGGAGATCAGCTAAAAAAAACATACAAAGCGTGGTCC
This sequence comes from Umbra pygmaea, assembly GCA_016801145.1. Taxonomy (NCBI): domain Eukaryota; kingdom Metazoa; phylum Chordata; class Actinopteri; order Esociformes; family Umbridae; genus Umbra; species Umbra pygmaea. Next base: position 27,266 of record JACXGM010003081.1, on the reverse strand, counting down.
TAAATGGCACTTTAAACGTACAATATGTAGTTTTTGGCCACTAGGGGTCTCTCAATCAAAACAATACCAAAACATCTACTTTGATGACGTCGAGAAGTAGCGTTGGATCATGGGTTTTGTTGTCGTTGTCAATGACAACCTGCCAATCTAGCGTCTCTGGCAGAAAGAATGTTCACTGACAAACTAATGTATTGTTAAACATTTTTTAACTTTATTCACGTTATATTTGGCGGTTCCCTGGAACTTAGAGCAACTAGAGAAGTCAAAGGTTATATAACGCCATTGATGGGCGACAAAATAACACGTCCCGTGTCTTCGAAATAAATTACAAATTTCTCTGTGTTTGAAAATTGGTGGAAACATTTGGGATAATGTAAGTACACGACTAGGGCTAAAACGATTAGTCGACATTATCGACAACTTCAACATCAGTGCCTGCAATAACGTGATTTGACCAGTGCGGCGCAGGAGCGCAAGACAGTAATGCAGCCCTCCCGTATGCAATCCAATTGAAGAAAACAGCACTAAAATGTCAGTGTGCAAACGGAGCAGAACAGGTCGCGTCTGGGAAAGTTTCAATAAAGTTAAAAAATAAAAATGTTGTCATCTGTAATACGTGCAAGGCGGAACTTGCTTTCCATGGGAGCACAACGGGCATGCTGGAACAATTAAAAAGGAAACGGTGGGAGGTGAGTGTGCCCCAGGTAGAACTAAACAAGATGGCCAGTTAGCGACACCAGTTGATATCATAGATTGTATATAAACGAATTAAGCAGTATTTCACACATACTAACACCATAGCAACATGTCCACAGACAGCAGTTAGACAGTAAAGTGTATACGACCATAATGTAGAGACACATTTAGATACTTATAACAAATTGTTAGTAGATTAATATTTTAACCAATGTGTCCTGAAGCAAATGCCCCTTTTACTGATTTAGTTCTACAGCAGTGGGTATATTGATGACTTTCTTTTGAGGAGGAATTATTGTACTTGACCTATTTTAGTTTATTTGTATTTTTTATTTAGATTTAAAGCAACAAAATGATTGAAACAATTCTTAGAAAGCATTTATGATTTGAATTGGACAAAATTGGACTAAAAGGGATGGCCTGTTCAGTTGGCTCAAAGTGCAATAAAAAATGTTTTTTTTAAAAGCTAATTAAAAGTAATTTAAAAGTACTTAAAAGTAATTTCCTGGTTTTATTTATTAGTAAGAATAGGTATAACTCAATGTTTTAACAAATTGCAAAAGCTGAATAATCGTTCAAAGCCTATTGATTAATCTTTGAAAAAATAGATGATTAGTCGACTAATCGTTCTAACAATCGTTAGATTAGTCCATTATCAAAATAATCATTTGTTGCAGCCCTATACACGAGTAACAAATACATATAAGTACAGTGATGTTTGCAAAGTACATCTTTTGTTATTGTTTTGGAAAACTACATATTGTACCTTTCACTCTCCCATTTTTCATAATTACACTTTTGACTGATGGCCACCCATTTTCATTCCCTCATTGGAGAGATGGATGATTTCATGTTCTTGCTGATATCATTAAAGATATCCTTTGCACATTCCAAGATTTAAATTTGCTGTATAATTTGCCAGGTACCTCTTTCTTTTTATACTTGCATTGTGTTCTGCAATGCGTGCATGTGGGGTGCCCTGGGGTTTGAGCTACCATTGCACATGCTTCACGATGTGCTGGATAAGAGGGGCAAAACAAACCTCTGTGGATTTGCCACCCAATAAAACAAAATCATCTCCAAAACTATGCCATTTGTTTGTGCTGCGTTAGTGTTGATTTGTGTTGCAAAAACTAACGTTTGTGCTGCTTTGGTGTTTGAAATATTGAACATTATTTTTTTGGTTATGTCACGTCACTCTCCATCCAATGTTGTTCAAATCGCTCCAAACCGGTGTCATTTGTTTGTGCTCGGTCTTTGCTGGTTTGTGCCGTTACTTTGTATCTATTTTCCTTTCGCAGATATAACAAATTTTATTTGGGAGCTATGACGTCACTCTCCACACCATTTCATCTATATCTCACAAAAACTGTGTCGTTCGTCTATGCTCGGTTTGTGCTGGTTTGTGCCATTAAAATTAACATTGTATTTATATCCCCTCGTTTAGAAATAACAAATATAATTTGGGGCAGTGATGTCACTTTCCACCCCACCTCAACTAAATCACACAAAAACTGTGTCGTTTGTTTGTGCTCGGTTTGTGCTGGTTTGTGCCGTTAAAAAAAAACCATTGTATCTATATCCCCTCCCTTAGAAATAACAAATATAATTTCAATTGGAAGCATCATGACATAGCTTAAGCTATTCTTTATATATTTTAGATGGGCTTAACAGCAAGGTTTCAGAGTGGTTAGGGTTAGGGTAAGGGTTTGGGTAATGCTTATAAATGTAAAGATAGAAAGTAAAAATCGCGTTTCTGCATGACGCGGCAATGGAAAACAAAAAACACACATGAAACGCATGAAAGTTGCACATTTACAGTGGGTACGGAAAGTATTCAGACCCCTAAAATGTTTCACTCGTTGTGTCATTGCAGCCATTTTATAGAATCAAAAAAGTTAATTTTATATCTCATTAATGTACACTCAGCACCCCATCTTGACAGAAAAAACAGAAATGTAGAAATATTTGCAAATTTATTAAAAAAGAAAAACTGAAATATCACATGGTCATAAGTTTTCAGACCCTTTGCTCTGTATTGAGTAGAAGCACCCTTTTGAGCTAGTACAGCCATGAGTCTTCTTGGGAATGATGCAACAAGTCTTTCACACCTGGATTTGGGGATCCTCTGCCATTCTTCCTTGCAGATCCTCTCCAGTTCCATCAGGTTGGATGGTGAACATTGGTGGACAGCCATTTTCAGGTCTGTCCAAAGATGTTCAATTGGGTTTAGGTCAGGTCTCTAACTGGGCCAGTCAAGAATGGTCACAGAGTTGTTCCGAAGCCACTCCTTCAATATTTTAGCTATGTGCTTATGGAGTTATATTCCTATATTTATTAAAGAGCGCATTATTTCAATTTGAGAGCATTTCTCACATATATTACGTACAGATTTAGTAAGGGAATAAGATTACCATTAATATGCACATTAAATTAATACATTAATAATTAGTATATTTCATTTTCCCTTGGAAAAATGTACTGAGTTATAAGATAAATAATATCTTAAGGAAAAGCGTGGAGAATGATCTTATTGATATTGAATATATCTATAAATCTGACTCCATATATGTTAGCTGAGCAAGATCCTCTGGAAACCTAACAGGCAGTAACTTCGAAACCGCTAGATAGCTAGTCTAGACGTGCCAAGTCCCTCTAAATATGAAATATGTACGGCTACCTGTCCTCGCGGATGTGCCTGCTGCGGGCCCCCGCTGCAGAAACAGTTACGTCTCAGTGAATCCACGTTAAGCACCAGAATAGCTTGCTAGCAACGTGTGTGTGTGATAATAGCAGAAACTAAGAGGAGGCAGAGAATAGGCTAACAATGATTTCCAGGAATCTCCACCGGAGATATTAGGAATAAACTTGGAATGTCACATACAAAGCTCAGTTTAAAGCAATAATATTTAATTCCAATTAAAGGCATAAAATACAACTCCTTAACCGGACAATACCAAGAATATTAATACATGTCGTCCTACAATCCTAAACCCCCCTAAGCAAAGACTATACAGTTTACACACAGTACTATGGCAACGAAACGTATGCTAGGAGATTCGGTTACGATTGACTCCTCGAACTTAGCTAAACATAGACTTTATATCCTTCCTGAAAAAGTGCTCCTTCTTCCCGCTCAACCCCAATGGGAATCACGTTTCACTGGCCATCGAAAGTGGAAACAAAGGACCGCTATTGACAAATTTACATTGATTAAATTATTCACAGACTTTAGGTCACAAATACAATCAGTACAAAAGACTGGCTGTAGACATTTACATTGAGTACAAAGAAACTGGCTGTGTACATTTACATGAAATTGAAATGTCCCACCCCAAGGGGGGAAACATACGTTTGACTCTGTGGAACCTTCCTACATATTCTGGCCAGCCAACTATATAGTTATCTGTAAGGAGAAACATGACATGTGCAACACAGTGGTACGTGTATACCAGCCGCGGTCGGTGGATCTTAATTGGGGAGGACGGGCTCGTATTACGCTCGGCAACGGAGTGAATGGAATGGTGCGCAATGAACAAAACCAATTGTTTTTTTGTTTTGCACACATTCCATTCACTCCGGTTCTGAGCGTAATACGAGCCCGTCCTCCCCAATTAAGATCCACCGACCGCGGCTGGTGTATACCAAATACTCCCTTTATGGGACAGTCAGGAAAACATCAAATATCATACTATTTGGTCCATTGGGTGGTGTTTTACATTAGGAGTTCCATTGGTCTTTACATTCAGGCTGTGTGGTCCAGTGAGAGGGGTGATACTTCGCACCCCACTTCATCCTCTGTATTTGCGTCTCTAAGGAAGCAACTCTGGGAGGGATAGGTGTTGGGTAGCCAGCCAGGTGCCAGCACATAATATCTGCATATCTGTCCTGTAAAAATGTTCTATTTCCACTACACAGACTTTTAATAATTTCCCTCAAAACCTTGCTCTCACACTCAAATAGTCACTGCTCATGTTTGGATTTACTCTGCTTGTGCTAAAACCTTTTGCTTGGACTCAGAAATGTTGTTGCTTGGATAGATTTCCTGTTCTCAACTTCAGCCTTTCTCCTCGCACTCAGGCTGTTTCTTCGTACTTGCAAATCTTTTCCCCACTGATTTTTTCTGCACACTGAATTTTTTTGTGTTACAACGCTATCAAAATTCCCCAACCAGTAGAATGCCAGCTGTAGTGTTGACCAATGAAATGATCGTTTAGAAAATCCCTTGCATGTGGGTGCTGAATCTCCACAGCTCCACCACTCCCGCCTTCCATACTTTTTTAAATATGAACTTTCTTTGCTTTATTGCGACTTTTGAAATAAAAAGGACAATTATATATACCGTAATTCCTCGAATAAAAACCAGTAGTCAAATAAAAGCCGGGCCTCTGATAGTGGGGAATATTACGTGTGGATAATCTCCTAGGTGCCTTTCATATAATGTGCATTCCAGTTAAGCGTAATGTACATTTCTATCACTTTAATAGATTCAACAAAATCTTCATGCTATTTTAGGATTATGGTATTTATCTAAAGCAGCGATACTCACTGCTCCTGCGAGCTGCCATTCCATACGTTTTTGTTTTAAACCTAATTTAGCACAAGTGACGCTACTCACTACCAAGTTGAAACGCTAACTCAGGGTAGTCGAAACTTGAGTTGGACGGAACATTTACGGAATGGCAGCTCGCGGGAGCAGGAAATAGTATAATAGTCCTAGCGGTATTTCTGTCAATGCAGCTGTATGTTTTACTCAGCTTGGTGTTGTTTGTATTAACCTACAGGTAGATGGCAGTAACTACATTGGAAATAACATGGCTCCCATTCAGTGCAAGCGATTGAATCTTTAACACCTTTTTTCAACTACATATTGGATTTGGAACGGTTACAAGAAGTGTTAAGGTTTCTTAACAACGGAATGCAGCAATAAAAGGCAAACTGGAACAAGAATTGACACTAAAATATAGCCAATTATACTTATCAAACTGAGGGAATCAGAAATAAAGGCCTGCCTCTAACGAAAGACTGCTTCAAATAAAAGCCGGTTGCCTTCTGCGGTAGAGGTAAATAAAGGCCCCGGTCTTTAATTGAGGAAATACGGTATCAAATGTATTCAGCTTATTTTCGAATCCGGAAACCAGACAATGTACAAACGTTCACTTTTGTGTAAGACTTCCGGTTCATTCAGCGTTTTAGCTAGATAGCGCAGCTGAGGTACTATTATTAGTATTATAGCTAAAGGTATCGCTGAAACTAGTACAAAAATGTCATGGGAAACCAGAACGAAAACTCTTTTACACCCAAAGGGCAAATATGTCCCACATCCGCAAACTATTATTGACAGGTGGGAGGACAACATGAAGAAATGGCCAAATATTACTTATTGTAAGGAATACTCATGGGGTAAGAAAGAACAATGTTTATTAGGAACAGTTATCTTCCAAAGGCTAAAGCACAGACTGTAATCCAAGGCAGACTAATTCACAAAACACAGCAGGGGTCAGGCCAGCATAGCAATACAAGAGTTTTGGCTAAGGTACAATAATAATAATCCAAGGCAGAATGTTTCACAAACAAAGCTAAGGTCAAACCGGAAAAACAATACATGGATATAATGCTCAGTTGGAATAAACACAATACTCACAATACCTCGCAAAGAGGCAATGGTGAGATTGTGGCTTAAATAGGACTGGGTGAGAGCAGATGAATGGAATTTGGGTGATTGAGTCTGGGTTATGGGAAACGTAGTTCTGAACAGGCATGACTAGGGAAGCTGTAGTCCATAAGGAAGAAGAACTGGGGAATGGGAATTGTAGTTCTGAGCAACGTAGAATAGGGAAGTGGCAGTTTCCAGGGAAGGGGAACTGGGGAACGTTACACTTATGAAGATATCTTCAACTATTTTGTCCTGTCTCTAGGTGTGGACGGATCATAAATAAGAAGCAACAAAGGCACCTTCACAGTGGTAAATTTGGCCATGTTCTCATTCACTGTCTTGAGGATAACAACCTGGTATTCCTCAAAGCAGATGTCCTGCCCAGGCAGATCAAATCGTACCATAATTTAGCCTGGATACTAGTGTCATCGGATGGCACTGTGGAGACTGCAGGATGTTCATGTGTTGCAGGCCAGGGGAAAGCATGCAGTCATGCTGCCGCAATTCTATGGAAGGTGGTATCTAGCTTACATCGTTTATGTTATATGTAGGTTGTTATTAGCTAGTTATCTACAAAGCTAATTGTGATGACACCCTCACAAAATGGATAAACAACAACTACTAAGCAAACTAGTAATCGTTTTGATATTTAGTAGAAGTAGAAAATGAATCTAGCTAACGTTATTAGTGTACAGTAGACATCAAGCTAGCAAGATAATTATCTGAAGTACAGTAGATTAACCTGAATTTGCTGATCAATTTTAAGACTCAAAATTCATTAAATGTGAATTGTAATTGTGTTTGTTAATCAACAGAATGCCTGTCCAGGTAAGTATTATGTTAAATCTCGTGTGAGAGTCTTCCTCTGTAACTAGCTAAGAAGATCCACAAATGTAAGATGCATGATAGGTAAGTTACATGAAAGGTAAGATGCTGTCATTCTTACATTTTCATATCACCATGATGTGGATATTTAATACATCAATCAATATGTATATAACAAAATGTTTGATCCATAAGAATAGGGTACCATTTCACCAACATTAAAACATGCAAGTTTTGTGGTTTGAATTGCTCATTGTGTAAGTATATCAGTCAAATTTTATATTGCAAGGATGTAGGCAAAAAATGTACATTTCATAATCAAATAGGAGATTACCAATAAATTTATTAGGTGAAAGGTGTTCTGTACTATACAATAATTGCACCGACTTTTACTAATCACATTTTTGTTGAAGGTTCAGAATCCTGTTAGTGGAGGATGGACCAGCATGTTCTGTACAGATGAGCAACGCCAGTGGAAATCTGGGACACAGTGGAATTTTTTAAATGTCATTAGCCAGGTGATGGTTTTTCTGACAGCACACCAGCTGGTTCTCCATCTCTACCTCCTACCCCTGCGTATGACTCTCATGATGCATTTAAGAAGAGTTTTGAACAAGCCAATGTTCCTGTAGGGGAACCTTCTGCACAAGTGCATCAGTGCTAAACCAAGTGGTCAGCAAGTGCCATCAGCAGCCACTGCAGAGCTCCAGCAACCTCATGGTGAACACACCATCAACATGAGGTGTCAGAAGTGTCTGTCATTTTATGATAATTACGTCAACCTTGAGGAGGGTAAATGTGCCAGCCTGGAGGAAGTCACTAGAGCACAGAGTGAACTTATCTATGCACTTGCAAGTTGAAGGTCTTACTAAAACAATGAAAATCCACTTGATTCATTTTCCCAACTAGATTGACTGAAATGAAGAACAAAGAGGCAGGTATAGGGTTTTCAATGTGATTTAGTGTTCTGGGTGTTTTCAAATGATTTCGCATGAAGCAATTATCTCATATGAAAACCATATGAACCTTAAAATTCAGAGTCAATACAAAAAATCTGGAAATATAATAGCATGCATAAACATAGAAACTATTAAAAATGAATACATGAAAGACTTACATTAAATATTTTACTAATGTTGACAACAGGCAGGTAGAATCCTCAAGGTGCTGATGGCAGGCAGGTGGTTCTGGTAGTGGCTGAGAAAATGTAAATAAAACATTACATCCTGACCTACCTTGTATTATTTGCAGGACAGTTATACATGCTGAAGGTGTCTACACACTATTACGACTGCATCTTGATGGAAACAACTGAACTAAACACTTTTTAATATAACTGGACAGAGTTCTTAGAATTTGTTTAGTGTGTATTTTATTTTAGGCAATGTCTACAGCTCAATAGTTGAACATATTTTAAATGTGCATTGAGTTCGTCATAAATGTTTGTACTGAATACATGACTTGTAGTATTTGTAGTGAAGCAAGTATGTAAAAAACAGGAGTTGAGTACCAGTTGAAGGTTATGGATCTGGTTAAATGCTGGCTTCCCTCAAAGTGCTAGAGTACAGAACCAAAATAACCAAAGAATGGGCACTGTCCAATTAATTATGGAGCTCACTCACTGATTTTTATATTTGAAGGGCAGCCTAATCAACAGTGTAGTACTTCTAAATATCAAAAATTAAATAGGAAACAATAATAGCATACTATCGCAGATGTTAGTGTCTGGAGTTAAACAGAATATGTTAAATTTAACTCAATACACTATTCTCACTGCTCACTCTGCATCCTCATGGATGATCTCGACCTGCATGTTTACAAGAGCAGCAGATGCTCTAAGGACTTTGTCCATTTTGTGGGCCAGGTTGATCAGAACAGTCTGGGAAAATATTTTGAACACTTTGAGTCGTCTAATAACTCTCAACGTGAATTCGTACATTTGGTATCCTCCTTGTGCTTGTGACGTCCTCTTCAGTCAACTGGCCTCATTTCTGAGTGAAGGCTGGTATTGCAAGGTTTACCTTTCATAAAGCAGCTCTTTATAGTATCCAAATATTTCATTGTATTGCTGGAATAATAGTGGCTGTATGACTCCCCTCTGGAAAGGTGGTCTCAGAGCAGTCAATGCAGGTGGTGTTGTGGAACTTCTCTGTAAAGCACTGAGGGATTGTGTTCCGGATTCTCCCTTGGCAGCAATGGAATGTAGATTATCATGTGCTCCTCCATTGTGTCTATCCAGTAGGAAAATATTTTGCTCCCTACTCCCTGGGACACAGCAAAGCATTCAGCAAGCTCACCCTGGAGTAGATCAACTTCAGGTTCTTTAAGGTGATGAGTATTTCATCAGTGACTTTTAAGAAATAGCTGTGTAGAAATTCTGCAGAAATGCTACATGGTCAAAGAACACCTTTACATGAAGGCCTGTATACAACACTGATCTAGTGTCCTTCTTTAGAATGGTGTTTGTTATTACATCAGTGCTGGAAGCTCCCACTGAGTGTCAGCATCTCTATGCTATTGTGGTACTGGCAGTCAGATTAAAGCCACATCAATGTTGTCTTCATCTGTCAAATTAAAACAACACAGTTTATCAGAAAATACCCAAATAGCCTAATGGTCATATTTTAAAGCTACACTGTGTATTCCTTTGAGTTGATTCTTAGCAAAAACCCATTTGTTCTTTCAAAAATATGTGTTCATTCATGTGTAATAACTTCCATAAACTAATCAAGTATTTTTTCGTAAGTGTAGAGTCTTCCATTCACAATACATACAATGGTGCTGCTCGAATTGCGGCAACCATGTTACGCCTCCATCTTTAAAATACATTAGCCAAAGAGGGACATACCTGGAAATTCAAGCTCTGCCTTTCGCGCTTTTACACTAGTAGCACCGTGACGAATGCCAGAGGGAGATTACTCACGACTGCCGGCAAATTTCAGTCTGTTGAAGATGTAAGATCATGCCTAATCTCGAGGACATGTAATGGCAGTGCTGTGTGATACTGGCCCAAGCTGTATAGTAGGCAAGAACGTTGGCCTGGCAACACATACTCGGATTTTCGGTTTCAAAATAATAGCGCTCATGGTTTATTGCAATAATCATTGTTTATTCATTGCATAGGTAGTGTCCATGTTCATGTTTTGCTAAAATAGGTATTCTGTTGGAATAAAACAGACTCTAGTGAATATTTTTCAAATGTAATTGTGTTTCCACATGAGACACTGACAATATATTCAATCAAATTGTGTGTAAAACATATTTGTTACTTTTTATTAATTAAACATGTTAAATTTTTATTTTTGCTATCACATGCTCTTATTGTTTCTTTACACACAATACAATTGCATTTGGTTACAATTCACGGGCTGTGTAGTGAATTAACAATGATTATTGCAATGAATCAAAACGAGCGCTATTGTTTTGAAAGAAAAAACTAATATCCAGGTTCACGTTGCTGGTATAATAATGCGACAGGCTTCAGTTGCTTGTCATATACAATTTCACCACTAGATGGGAGCAATTCTTACACAATGCAGCTTTAAAAGAAATACTTGAGACCATATTATATAATATAGTTGGATATCTCATAAGCCTCCCCCAGTCACAACCACCATAGTATGAGAGGAGAGATGCACTCAGCCAGAATATGTCGGATACCAATGTAGGTGCTGACCAATGGTAGTGGTTAGTTGATCGCATCAGGTCGTTCAGTACTGTCTTTATGGTACCTAAATTTAGCCCAGTGGTTCTCAAACTTTTCAAACCAAGTACTATCTTTGATCAAGCTAAACCATCAAAGTTATCAACTGCAGTGTCTTGCGAAAGTATTCGGCCCCCTTGAACATTCCAACCTTTTGCCAGATTTCAGGCTTCAAACATAAATATATAAAACTGTAATTTTTTGTGAAGAAGCAACAACAAGTGGGACACAATCATGAAGTGGAACGAAATTTCTTGGATTTTTCAAACTTTTTTAACAAATAAAAACCTGACAAATTGGGCGAGCAAAATTATTCAGCCCCTTTACTTTCAGTGCAGCAAACTCTCCAGAAGTTCAGTGAGGATCTCTGAATGATCCAATGTTGACCTAAATGACTAATGATAATAAATAGAATCCACCTGTGTGTAATCAAGTCTCCGTATAAATGCACCTGCTCTGTGATAGTCTCAGAGGTCCGTTGAAAGCACAGAGAGCATTATGAAGAACAAGGAACACACCAGGCAGGTCCGAGATACTGTTGTGGAGAATTTTAAAGCCGGATTTGGATACAGAAATATTTCCCAAGCTTTAAACATCCCAAGGAGCACTGTGCAAGCGATAATATTTAAATGGAAGGAGTATCAGACCACTGCAAATCTACCAAGACCTGGCAGTCCCCCTAAACTCTCAGCTCATACAAGGAGAAGACTGATCAGAGATGCAGCCAAGAGGCCCATGATCACTCTGGATTAACTGCAGAGATCTACAGCTGAGGTGGGCGAGTCTGTCCATCTGGCCTTTATGGAAGAGTGGCAAGAAGAAAGCCATTTCTGAAAGATATCCATAAAAATTGTCGTTTAAGGTTTGCCACAAGCCACGTGGGAGACACACCAAACATGTGGAAGAAGGTGCTCTGGTCAGATGAAACCAAAATCAAACTTTTTGGCAACAATGCAAAACGTTATGTTTGGCGTAAAAGCAACACAGCTCATCATCCTGAACACACCATCCTCACTGTCAAACATGGTGGTGGCAGCATCATGGTTTGGGCCTGCTTTTCTTCAGCAGGGACAGGGAAGATGGCTAAAATTGATGGGAAGATGGATGGAGCCAAATACAGGACCATTCTGGAAGAAAACCTGATGGACTCTGCAAAAGACCTGAGACTGGGACAGAGATTTGTCTTCCAACAAGACAATGATCCAAAACATAAAGCAAAATCTACAATGGAATGGTTCACAAATAAACATATCCATGTGATAGAATGGCCAAGTCAAAGTCCAGACCTGAATCCAATCGAGAATCTGTGGAAAGAACTGAAAACTGCTGTTCACAAATGCTCTCCATCCAACCTCACTGAGCTCGAGCTGTTTTGCAAGGAGGAATGGGCAAAAATCTCTTGATGTGCAAAACTGATAGAGACATACCCCAAGCGACTTACAGCTGTAATCGCAGCAAAAGGTGGCGCTACAAAGTATTAACTTAAGGGGGCTGAATAATTTTGAAATATCCAATAAATTTCGTTCCACTTCATGATTGTGTCCCACTTGTTGTTGATTCTTCACAAAAAATTACAGTCTCATATCTTTATGTTTGAAGCCTGAAATGTGGCAAAAGGTCGAAAAAGTTCAAGGGGCCCAAATACTTTTGCAAGGCACTGTAACTACAGAAAACATCAATAAACATTGTATGATCATGTATGTGACCATGTATTAAGTATTAGGCTTAATTTAGGAATTTTATTTATTTATTTATTTATTGCTCCATGGTAAAAACACAAAAACATTTCATTTCATTTTCTTCTTTACATAATTTAAATTCCCATGTGCAAAGGGGAGCAGAAAGAAGATAAAATCTTATAATATCTGTCCCTATTTCAAAATACAAAATAACCTTCTTAAGCAGCTTACAGCCAAAATTACACTGAAAAAAAAACCAATGTTGGTTTAAATAACAGCAATTCATGCAGTATCAGGCAATTCATGCAATAAATCAGGCAATGCCCAAACAGCAAAACAAGTAACCAATACATATTAAGAAAAACAAAAACGGACAATGACATGGATCCCACCATATTAATACTAACCAACATAGACCCTATATAAATAAAAAATAAATAAAAAACTGAACAAAAACAAAACAACAAACCAAACAACTCCAGAAGCAACATAAACCTCTTCATATTAATACTGACTGAATATACTCTGTCTATACTTATACCTAAAGTGACCAATGTTGCTACAACTTTTAAGATTATCATGCAATGAGTTCCACAATTTTACTCCCATAACTGAGGGGCACATTTGTTTCATAGTCATACGTGCAAATTGATGTTTAAAATTATATCTTCTCCTACTGTACTCTTTTTCTAACTGATAATAATGTTGTATTTTCTCTGGTAAGATTTTCAGTCTTACTTTAAACAATATTATTAGAGTTTGAAACTTGACTAAATCTTCTAACTTTAATATTCTGGATTTAGCAAATAATTTACTTGTATGTTCTCGATAGTTTACTTTATGAATAATTCTTATAGCTCTCTTCTGTAGAATAGATAAAGGTTTTATATTTGTCTGATATGTGTTCCCCCATACTTATATGCAATAAATCAAATATGGTATAATGAGTGAACTATAACGTATTTTCATTGTTTCCTTATTTAATACCTCCATCACTCTGTTTAAAACAAAAATATTTTGGGACTCTTTTCTTTTAATGTATGCTATGTGAGGTTTCCATGTTAATTTATCATCCATAATTACACCAAGAAAATGAAACTCAAACACTCTCTCAATATCAACTCCATCTATGGATAAAGCTACAGATTCGTTTATTTTCCTATTTCCAAAGACCATAAACTTTGTCTTTTCTAAATTCAATGACAACTTATTTACATCAAACCATTTTTTTCAGTTTTGTCATTTCATATTCAATAGATTCTACTAGTTTCTGTATATTATTCCCAGAGCTGAAGAAATTAGTATAATCTGCAAATAAAACAAACTGTAATAATTTGGAAACATCACAAATGTCATTAATATATAAAAGAAAAAGTTTAGGTCCCAAAACAGAACCCTGTGGTACCCCACATTTAAATTCCAAGTTCAGATTTGACATCAGTTAACTGTACATATTGTTTTCTGTTATTCAGATAACTTCTCAACCAATTTAGGGCCATTCCTCCTATTCCATACAAACTTAATTTAGAAAATAAAATTTCATGATCCAAAGTATCAAATGCCTTTTTCAAATCAATAAACACTCCTACTGTGAATTTCTTTTCATCTATTGCTGTTGTTATTTCTTCAACAATATTCATTAAGGCAGTCACTGTGGACCTTTTTTGCCTAAAGCCATACTGGCTTTCACTCAACAAGTGATGCTTTTCTAAAAAACTATCCAACTTATAAACAAAACGTTTTTCTAATACTTTTGAAAATTGTGAAAGTACTGATACCGGTCTATAGTTATTGAAACTTTGCTTATTTCCTGCTTAATATAACCATTTCTATCCCATCACAGTCAGTGGAAGTCTTATTCTTTAATTTAGAAACAATAGATATAATTTCTAATTCACAAACATCCCCTAAGAACATTGACTGCAGTACTCTACTTTCTCCTCTCCACCCTCTTTCTAACGACGTGTCATGTATCTTGATACTATCTACCAAATTTGGCCCAACATTTACAAAAAAAGAATTAAATTCATTAGCCACCTCATTCAAATCATACAATGTCTTATTTTTATAAATACAATGATCAGGCAGGGCTGTATGTGCTGTTTTATTACCCATAACTTTATTCAAAATGTTCCATGTACCTTTTATATTATTTTTATTATCATCCAGCAGTTTATTATAATAATACTTCTTAGCCTGCCTCATAATTTGTACCATCTTATTTTTATACACCTTATATTTCATTTCAGCAGTCTTTGTTCAATATTTTATAAAATTTCTGTAAAGTTTATTTTTATTTTTACATGCATACATCAATCCTTTTGATACCCAAGGTTTTCTATTTTCCTTTCCTTTTTGTTTGTGTACCACTATTGGACAATGTTTATCATAATATGTTGTATACATTTCCAGAAAAGCATTGTAGGCAGCATCAACATCCTCCACATACACCCCTTCCCATTCTTCATTTAAGAGATCATTCCGAAACCTATTTATAGCATCATCATTTCTTACTCTTACAAGTCTACACCCTATCCTCTCTTTACTTCTTTTCAATTGCCAAGGAAAAGTAACAAAAATTGGCAAGTGATCACTTACATCATTTATAACTAATCCACATTTAATAATAATTTTTCTTTAAAGCAATTTATAAAAATGTTATTGATTAAGGTTGCTGATTTCTCTGTAATTCTACTGGGTTTATCAATCAGCGGATATAACCCTCTTCCATACATTAACTCAAGAAAGTCTGCAGATGACTTCTGCTTGTTAACCTTTATTAAAACAATGTTAAGATCTCCACAAACTAAAAAAGATTTGTTTTCGTTTACCTTACTCAATAACTCATCCATCTTTTCTATGAATGTTTCCATCATAGACCCAGGTCGTCTATATATACATGTAACAATTATATTACTCATCTTTTCCAACTCAGTCTCCACTGATATGCATTCCATTATATCATCAATTGCCATCGTCATACACTGAATTTGTTTACATTTTAAATCTTCATTCACAAACAAAGCAACACCCCCTGATCTCTTATTTGTTCTATTAATGTGATACAATTCATATCCATCAATATGGAATACAACCCCTTGCTCTTCTTGCATCCATGTTTCTGATAAAGCTATCAGCATAAATCGTCCGTTGAGAGTATGCAAATAATCATTTATCTTATCAAAGTTTTTATAAAGGCTCCTACAATTAAAATGAATTAAAGAAAACATGGAATCAATAACTATTTGTTTAGCAAATTGTTCTTCAGAATAATAACGAAAAGTGGAATTGCTAGAGTTAAACACATGTTTTCCTGGGTCCACGTCACATTCAAAATCATGCACTCTATGATCACTTAAAAATAAAGATTCATCTTTTGATTCTGACATTTTTCATACACAACTGTGTCCTTTTACTTTTAAATACCTTTTGATCTTTCGCAAAAAAAGTTAATCAAACCTTATTTGTAGCCTCTTCTTCCATTTCTCATATGGACCTTCAGCCAATCTCAGCACATGTCTACTAACTTAGAATCTAGGTCAGGAGACCTTACCTTAATCTTGTAGCAGTATATATTTACCCACATTGATCCATTATCCATCCAATTTGCTAAATAGCCCATTTTATCCATAAGAGCATATAACCCATATCCAGCCGATTGAACTTTGATCCAGTCTATAAACATCCCTCGACCACTGTTCATATTAACGCCAGCATATTCCATGTGATCTCTCGAGATAAGAGTCATTCTCTGTACTTGTCCAGTTCTTTAATATCTTTAATTTCTATTACTTTGGATCAGTAGCGTAGCCAGAAATACATATTTGGGTGTGCATCTAAAAAACTTGGTGTGCCACATCGATTTTTCTCTACATAACAGAGGCCTATACTACGAAGCTATGTTCAACATGCCCTAGATTTCCTTTCATTACCTGGCTTCACTAAACCTAACGATTGCGATCTAGATACGAGATGTCACGACCGTGGTTATCAATTCATTAAATCAACCCAGGATTTCCCAATCTAGAGACAAGCGCATTTACATAAAAGGGGCGGTGTGTGCATCATAGGACCAATCGCAGACACGGACAAGTCTATGAGAGCATGTTTCGCTCAACTGCAGTAAATTATCATTTTAGATAAATTTGAAGAGCATATAAAATATAATCCAGGCATAAAACAAGAAGGACATCTCTGGAAAAAATGCCACCCGTGTATTTATAAGTGCCTCAGGCTCATCGATATCACTGACTATAATTACAATTGTGTATTCCATTAAACCAGTGTTGCTTCATGCCAGGCCCGGCAGGAGAATTAACTCCGCAAGGGGGCACCCAAAATTACTAAAGGGGAACACATATTTCAGATCGGTAATAACACAATGAATAATGTTGATAGTATGTAGTGGAGTGGACAGTAATCATTTGTAGCTTGTAAATGCACAATGCATTCAATTGCAGGCAGACACACGGCTGTCTTGCCATAATAAAACAGGTTAGACTGCTTTACATCTTCTGCGAAGAAAAGTTCTGAATTTCCATATAGCTCACATCACTACAGTTCCTAATATTGCTCAAAATCTACCCACCTTCATCAATGTATTGCAAAAAGCAGTTATTCTACAAGAACAACATCAACAATAAATTAGACATTATAAACGAAAAATGTCAAATGTCATCACACCACATCACCTCAATCCCGCAATAGACAATCAAAACAAATGAAGAAAATAACTTATTGCCAAGCCATTTTCCACCATTTCCAAAAGCTTGCAAATTACACAATAATTCAAAACTGACAATGCTGATATTTCTTACCGGATTTAGAAAAGTTTGTCAAGCACACGCACCTGCAAGGCTGTATAGGCGGCAAGACAGTTTAACTCTGCTGCAGCTAGGCCGAGTGGCATCGGTGGTCGAATGTCTCAGTGTTATCGGCAATGTTGTCAAGGCAGCCTCTGTGGCTGGCGTCTCCATTTCCGTGCCACTTTGAGTTGAGGATGTGCAAAACCACTTTCTAACAACCCTAATTGAGCTGTGAAACTTCTTTGCGGTGGAAACAATCTACTACTAGGCTATATTTGAACGTAATCATCCATTTCAAATTGTGCCCGCCTTTCTACTGGGTGAAGGCCAATCAACGTATGATTTTTACCAATGTGTGACTTTTTTATGTTAACCCGCTGGTTTTGATTTCTGTGCAGCGGCATAGCGTAATAATCAACGCAAACAAATCGCAGCTAGGCCTGACTGTGGAGGGATTTGTAGAACACATACTGGAATCAAAACTGAGGGGGCACAATATTCTAACTGAGTGGGCATTGCCACCTTTTGCCCCCTCGTGCCGCCGGGCCTGCTTCATGCTGATGGTGTATAACAATTGTATTTATTGTATTCTTTCATTTGCAACCCTGACAGTGTTAAACAGTCATGAGAGGAAATATAAAATGTACAGGGTGTGTAAATTAATCGTTACAATACTTGGTTGTTTAACAAGTTCTGTAGGAAATAGGAATAGTAAATTTATGTTCTCGATATATGGTCTCTACAGAGAAAGGGGATACATTGATGTTGATCCGTATTAAACAGACCACAAATTAAAATACCTTTCACAAACAAACGCAACACTATGCATAAGTCTGTACCTGTAAGCGCACAACTTCTATGTATCGGCACTGCACGATCAAGATTAGCTGCTGAATGTGTTGGCCTATTACGCCCGTTTCAGTCTACTACACTGCTAGCCTCCCGTGATATTCGCTGGGGTCACGTTGGCGGCTATTTTTGCGCCTACACTTAAATGTGTAGGTGTGGATCTAGTTGTTGTTTTTTAGCTGTTGTTTTTTAATGAAAAAAATATGTTTTAAAAAAAATGAACAAATATTATAATTAGAAAATAATAGACTAAGTAAAAAAGAAAAACTTAACAAAAAGTGCATTATGCATCTGATTTCTGGGTGTGCCAGCTGCCTCTTTGGGAAGCACAAGCACACCCTGGCACACCCTTGCCTACGCCACTGCTTTGGATTCTTCCGGTGTTCCGTTAACCTTTATCATTATTTTACAGTTTCTTATCCAAGTTGCTTGTATCTTTTTGACTTTTTTCAGCATGCGAGCTTGCCAAGCGATGTCTGCGTTCTTTTTTGTTAGGTGGTCATTAATATATACTCCAGTGCCTTTTAGTAGATATCCTTGTTTCATTAACTCCATCTTATGTTTGCGATTTGCAAATCTCATTACAATTACTGGCGTGGCCGGTTTGGGGAGTTTCTTTGAGATAACCTTTCTTGCAATTACATGACAAGCCGCTATGCTATCGCTACGAATAGACATTTCCCGACTTTCAAGAAACTCCACTACTTGCCGTTCCAATGTTTGCAGTTCCTCCGGAGGATCCAGCTGGCCTCCGCCGCTTCCAGACACCTTTCCGCCACCTGTTCCTCCTTCCTGGGCCACAACTCATGCATAACTCCTGTGTTTCATTTCCAGTCCAGTAATAATTACATCCTCCACGCGAGTGTATTGTTCCAAATCCTCCACTCTTCTTTCTAATTCATTAATTCTATTGTCTTTCGCTTTAATCATTTCTTCCAGAGTGTTATTTTTTGTCTTAATTTCCTCCTTCAACTCGTTGATATCGCTGGTCAGGTTCATTAGTGTTTCTTTCAGCGTAGCCTGAAAACTTCCAACTCTCTTCCAACTCTCTTTTTACTTTCTCCATATTTCTTCTTGTTACCGCTTTTCTTTCTCTCCTTTACTTTACAAATAAACAAATAACATTTCCTATAAATTCTGTTGATTTATCACCAGATATTTTCTGGAGCTCTTCCATGAGGATGGCTGTTACTTGTTGCATACACAACCAATTGTGCACAATAAATGATCAATATAATGTATTAAACAGCATTATGAGCACCCAAGAAGCCTATTCTCACCCCATATTTCTGCTGTAAACATATGGGCTAAGCTTTACTGTAGAGCCAACCCAGGTTTGATTCATGTTACAATTCATTATACCAAACCCTTTTATTTTTTCCTAGTCAAATGGTGTACCACCACTGGGTGCTCCAACAGCAGGTGTTGTTTTGCTAAAGTGGTTTTACTTACAAGTACTTTTAGCTCAATTTTGATTTTGGAGACTATCACAATAAACATTAACATAGCTAGATAGCTAGTTAGCCTGTGAAGTTGGGTAACTTTTGAATGAAAACCCATTTGTGACGAAACGACAACTAGTAACTAGCTTCGGAAATATGGTTGGTGTTCAAAACACTGCTGTTGTAGGAACAGTTTTAGTTTCTGCCAATTATTGTGACATGCTCTCACGGAACATAAAATCCCTGATTTACGGGAATCCATTTCCCAAAACGTTTTGTGATGTAATCACAATATATAGTTAGTCAGAAATGTAATGCAAGCTGAAAATGACAAAAGCCTTAACCGGAAGTATTACACAAAATATTTAACAACCTCCGCCCTGATTTCCGTTGAAAATAGGGTGAATATATATATATATATATATATATATATATATATATATATATATATATATATATATATGACTTTTTTTGACTGGCCCTTTTTATTTCAAAAGTATACATAGTCGCAATAAAGCAATGGAAGTACATATTTTAAAAAAACAGATGGAAGTCGGGAGTGGTGGAGCTGTGGAGGTACAGTACTTGCATGCAAGGGAGTTTCTAAACGAACGCACCCTCAACAGGGCAGGGATCATTTCATTGGTCAACACTACAGCTGGCATCCTATTGGTTGGGGATTTTTGATAGAGTTGTAACACAATAAATCCAAGTGCGCAGAAAAAATCAGTGAGGAGAAGATTTGCAAGCTTGAACAAGAAACAGCCTGAGTGCGAGAAAGAAAGGCTGAAGTTGAGAGCAGGAAATCTATCCAAGCAACAACATTTCTGAGTCCAAGCAGAAAGTTTGAGCACAAGCAGACTAAATCCAAGCACGAGCAGTGACTATTTTAGTGTGAGAGCAAGGTTTTGAGGGAAATTATTATAAGTCTGTACGTATTATCTGTGAGAAATGCTCTCAAATTGAAATAATGCACTCTTCAATAAAGATAGGAATATAACGCCACATTATGTGCTTAGGGTCATTGTCTTGTTGGAAGGTGAACCTTTGGCCCAGTCTGAGCACTCTGGATGAGGTTTTCTTCCAAGATATCTCTGTACTTGGCCGCACTCATCTTTCCTTCAATTGCAACCAGTCGTCCTGTCCCTGCAGCTGAAAAACAGCCCCATAAAATGATGCTGCCACCACCATGTTTCACTGCTGGGATTGTATTGGGAAGGTAATAGCAGTGTCTGGTTTTCTTCAAACATACCGCTTAGAATTATGCCAAAAAGTTCAATCTTGGTCTCATCAGACCAGAGAATCTTATTGCTCATAGTCTGGGAGTCCTTTATTTGTTCTTTGGAAAACTCTATGCGGGCATTCATATGTCTTGCACTGAGGATAAATCCTTGACTGGTGGAGGGCTGCAGTGATAGTTGACTTTGTGGAACTTTCTCCCATCTCCCTACTGCATCTCTGGAGCTCAGCCACAGTGATCCTTGGGTTCTTCTCACCAAGGCTCTTCTCCCATGATTGCTCAGTTTGGCTGGACGGCCAGGTCTAGGAAGAGTTCTGGTTGTCCCACACTTCTTCCATTTAAGGATTATGGAGGCCACTGTGCTCTAAGGAACCTTGAGTGCTGCAGAAATTATTTTGTAACCTTGACCACATCTGTGCCTTGCCACAATTCTGTCTCTGAGCTCCTCGGGTAGTTCCTTCGACCTCATGATTCTCATTTGCTCTGACATGCACTGTGAGCTTTAAGGTCTTATATAGACAGGTGTGTGCCTTTCATAATCAAGTCCAATCAGTGTAATTAAACACAGCAGGACTCCAATGAAGGAGTAGAACCATCTCAAGGAGGATCAGAAGAAATGGACAGCATGTGAGTTAAATATGAGTGTCACAGCAAAGGGTCTGAATACTTATGACCATGTGATATTTCAGTTTTAATTTTTTTATACATTTGCACAAATTTCTACATTTCAGTTTTTTTCTGTCAGGATGGGGTGCTGAGTGTACATTCATGAGAAATAAAATGAACTTTTTTGATTTTATCAAATGGCTGCAATGAAACACAGAGTGAAAAATTAAAAGGGGTCTGAAAACCTTCTGTACCCACTGTATATGCCCGCATATACAGTGGGTATATATGCGGGCATACTCTTATTAATGTGACCAATGGAGGATCATTTACCTGATTCAAGAAAAAAAGGTTTCACATCATTGATGTGTCTGTCAATTTCTTATTTCTTCCAATTATCCTGTAAATATTATCCTGTAGAAGAGTAGAAGAGACACAAGATTAAACAAATTATATGTTTAATCTTGTGTCTTCTTACCTGGAAACACATCTGGTAGTTTCTGTATAATAACCATGAATCAGTGTTGCAAAAAATGAAAAGCTACCTGTTTCTATTTCATTTCATGGCAATATTAGAATAGCAAAGGTATACATATTACCTGGAAATACTTTTGGTAGTTTCTGTGTAACGTCCATGAATCAGTGTTGCTAAATGCAAAACTGCCTAAGTTTGCATAAGAGGAGATTTGTCCATAGACATTCTGTAAAAACGAGGGCAGTGCTATTTCCCTTAGCACCATCCACCCAGACTGGAAAAGTAGAATCACACATGGGACAGTACCAATCTTATACACATAACAACAACAAAAATAATCCAGCCAACTGATCTAATGCAGAGAATGCTGCTTGTGTTTCCACTGCAGTCTAAATGCTTTCACTTGAAATTGCAACTACGGCCACCAAGATCAAGAACACATAAAGCAGCTGGGGCACATATCGACACCTTTTTGTTGACTTTATTTTTTAATAAAACAGGCAAACTTTTTGGTTTAGCTTGTCTGAGAGTGTAATGTACAGTACATATCTACAACAGATTTGTCTGCAGTCTTTGAGATCACTAATGTGAGTAGGTGGAGCCAGATAAGGACCATTTCCCATTTTGAGCTTGCTACATAATTTTTTCTTTCCTTTCATGCACACGCTCGCATGCACGCACCCACATGCACACACCCACATGCTTTTTACATGCCATTGAGTTTTTCCCTTCACATGACAGTTATTTAAAGGACCATATTTTTTGTTGTGATTACCAGATGCACCTTGTACAGCGTGTTTTTAGACATGGTGCCATGTGACGCACATTCCCTCGCTTTCTATGCAGCCAGGATAAGTGTGCAACTATGTGGTGCTCAGTAGACTTCTTAATTATTTACAGAGCTCTGCAAATGGAGTTGTTCCCCGAGTGCAGAGCAGGATGGCCCAAACACTCCCCATGCCAGCTGGAAGAGGAAATTAATTCTCCCCTCAACTTCCCCTCGGCCTTAAAAATAACTTTGACATATTTAGAACCTGTGAGTTATCAATGTGCTTTATTCAATAACTCATCCCTTCCCTAAAGTATATTTTACTGAATTGCCACCCAATTTTAGCTGATGGAAATTTTAAAGGACTCTAGGTCAAGGTGGCAAAATTGATTATTTTATGACAAATCTTTGGCTCCATTTGTTCAATCAGGAGGATTTAGCTGGAAGGGTTAGTAGTGCTCCGACTTAACTCATTACAATGAAACACAATCAGGAGGGTTTAGCAGGAAGGGTTAGCAGTGCTCCGACTTAACTCATTACAATGAAACACAATCAGGAGGATTTAGCTGGAAGGGTTAGCAGTGCTCCGACTTAACTCATTACAATGAAACACAATCAGGAGGGTTTAGCTGGAAGGGTTAGCAGTGCTCCGACTTAACTCATTACAATGAAACACAATCAGGAGGATTTAGCTGGAAGGGTTAGCAGTGCTCCGACTTAACTCATTACAATGAAACACAATCAGGAGGATTTAGCTGGAAGGGTTAGCAGTGCTCCGACTTAACTCATTACAATGAAACACAATCAGGAGGATTTAGCTGGAAGGGTTAGCAGTGCTCCGACTTCACTCATTACAATGAAACACAATCAGGAGGGTTTAGCTGGAAGGGTTAGCAGTGCTCCGACTTACACAATGAAATATTTACACTTGAGCTATGATTCATTGTTGTTGGGCATACAAGAGTATAGTGTTGCACTTCATAACCAAATCCTGTTGAAAAGAGTGAATTCTACTTGAGTACATAACAGGGATAGCATTAGATGTCTAACCAAAGAATACCTCCCACACATCAAAAGGTAGATGATCACTCTGATCGCTCATCTCTTTTGTCAACTTGCTAAAATTGGCTAAACCTATCTCTAGCATGTCATATATTTTGTATTCAATTGGACCAAAATAATACTGCCATTACACAAGTACAACCTTCAATAAAACCATTACTTGGGACAAAGAGAATCACTGGTGCCAATTAACTCATATTTCAATTGAATTTATCTTTGATTATCCAAAAATAATTGAAAAGCATTAGAGTAAATAAAGTATATGTCACAATACTGTTGGGTGTTGTGAGGAGAGGAAGGGAGACCAAGGCAGGTAGATGTGTTCTGTGGTGCTATTGAACTCTGTTGTAGATACACACTTGCTATTTAGGTTGACCGACTTGCAAATGAGTTTCACAACAATAAAATATTGTTCACTATGCCTTCAACGCGGCATAGAACACGTTATCAATACACAGAGCATATGCCTTACTCAAATATACTTATAATACTCCACTTACGACACTGTGAAGACACAACTTGACAGAGAACATAACAGTCTGTCAGTCCTTAATAGCTCAGCACACAGGTATTTCCAACGTCGATATTATTCACAACATTACAATAATCAGTGGACCGCACCACTCCCCTAAACACCAGAGCTTATATAGGAACTTAACAGATAATGGCTGTAGGTAATTAGAAACTAGATATAATAAGTACTTGATGAACTTAACCGAGACCTATCCATAGCTACGGGTGTTCAGGGGGGTGGCGCCACAGCTTCATATACACACACTCAATAACACAAAACCACAGTACATATGCACCTGACATATTAAAAATAACCTAATATTCATACTTTGCAGTCACATGATTACATGGATAACTGGCAGGGAAGAAACACAGAGAAAATGGTGACTAACAGTGGCTAGCAAGGGGAATTGCAGTCTTACAGTTTTCCGATACTACAATCAATCAACCAAATGTATAAATTAGATATAATAAAAAGATTGACATACTCGGAACTTGTGATCCATACACAGCACCTGCTGATGTTTCCATTGCTTTGAAGCTGGCAAAGTCTCTACCAGACTTGGAGTTTGGAGATATTTACTATCTATCGAAATTCCGTCACCTTACACCGCACAAAAAAGGAACGCATACAAAAGCACCGATAGCTATATTTTTTCAAGGGTGGATAGGTTAACAACACTGTTGTAGGTGAAAAAATGAATATCTTCATAATCAAAGCAAAGGTGATACTAGTTAGCTAGCTTCCCGCTAACGTTTGCAAATCTGTTCCGTCGTGTGATGAAGTCTTCATCTGAATGTGTACACCCTGCCTACGCTAAAATGTCCCGGTTTACACCAACCACTATGAAATTGTCTTGGTTGTCAGCAATTACATATCCAACATGGGCTTATTATAACCTGATCATTAACTAAACCCATGTAGAAAAACTAATAAAGCGTGAGTGTGTGCGTGTGTGTGTGTCCGTCACTGCTCTATCATATTAGATTACATTTGTGTGGGTGTTGTTGGTTAGAATAAGCACACTGATAACAATTTACGTAAGGGTACATGAATTATCATGAATTCATGCATGAATTAATTGATGTATGTATTATTATTACTATCTGGCATATCGTTTTCACCTTAAAACACCAACTTTCGTATGGTAAAACTGGCGATTACAGAGAAATTACTGAACAAGAGTACCTGCAAATTGAAATTCTTATACCGTAATACAAGGCAGTTTGACCTCAAAATAAAAAAAAATCCTCGTCTCAGCACTCATTCCGTGCCATTTTGACTACTGTGCCGAAAGTATTCGGCCCCCTTTTGCCACATTTCAGGCTTCAAACATAAAGATATAAAACTTACATTTTTTATGTTTGAAGCCTGAAATGTGGCAAAAGGTCGAAATGTTCAAGGGGGCCGAATACTTTCGCAAGGCACTGTATGGGATTTTCGATTCTGATGGTGCACACTCAACATGCCTATGAGACTATGGCCAGTGTCCGGTCATGTGAGGTGCCGTGTGTAAATAGTGAAGCAAGAAAATCCTTTTTTATACAGGAATTATTTTATGGACTGGTCTTTCACTTAATATTAAAATGGCAGAAACTAAAATGGATTTTAAATATAAAGTTAGGGTTTACTTGTAGAATAAAATAGATAATTAAGGCAAAGTCTAATTTGGAACCGGCTAATTTATTGCTTTGTAGCTCATGGTGTTATCTAGTAGTCTTGATGTGTAGTGTATGTATGTTTTGCATGTGTTGTATGTCCTGTTCTCTTCCATCAGGGACAATGTTGGAAAAAGGTGTTCATCACTTTTACATGTCATCCCTTGGATCCTTTTTTGGCTTTCTATATCCATAAATAAACCAAACCAAAGAAAATGTATATACAAGAGTGTATATCTCAGTTCAACTGCCAGACTATCCCACACTGGGATATTGTGACAGTATATCAGGTCATGATGAGAGAAGGTTTACTATAATATGCAGCTCACTACACCACCGTTTAAAGAGCTAATGCATTTGCTTGAAGAAATGCAACCACTCTCTAATTCATTTAAATTATAAAAAAATAAGGTAATTATTACAAAGATGAATAAATAAAGAAGCTAATTAAAAGAGATATATACATTAATGTCTCATTGTATAATTTAATTACTACCTTGATTTATTTATTTACTGTATTTATTGTGCAATTAATTGTATGCTTATTTATTTTTTGAGCATTTATTTATTTATATATTTATTTCTTATTTTGTCAAGCTTGGTCCTCCATATGGTTGGATATTACCAATCAATAACACTTGATCAAAGTATTGGGGGAGTTAAGATGATTCTAAGGGTCCGTGAGTGACAGAGGCCCTAAAAAAGTATTACAAAATTTGGTAATGTACTAATGTAAAATACTTCAACATTAAATTGTTAACCTATCTTATTTTCTTTTCTTGTATTCAGCAAAAACGGAATCATCCAGAAAGATTCTGTATTGCGCACTGCACATCCCCCCACCTCCACATGAAATGTTTTGGTCCTGTGCTCAAATTGGTGCGAACAGTATTGCTAGCAGACAGTGAATAGTGCAGGTGGAACATAAATGATGTCTCAGTTAACCAAATAAAAATATTTTTCCTAAAACAAGAAGAAAGAAAGACAGGTGAGAAGAAGAAAAGACAATTTTTTAAAAAGGTAGGTAAGTGTAGAACGTGAGTGGTGGAAATGAACCTGTTAGCTTAGTCCATAGTGAAATAGGCTACTTTTGCTTGGCTAACATTACTAATGCTAGTTACAGAATATTCTGATTGTTTAGATTTCATTCTTTTTGTGAATGAATCAATGCAGGCAAATTTTTTGCAAGCTATTGACACTTAATCAGTCCCAGATGCAGCTTAAGGCTCACAGCCCTGTCTATCCATCCCCATAGCCCTGAACCAGCCCTGTCTATCCATCCCCATA
>JACXGM010003080.1:20170-43558 GCA_016801145.1 Umbra pygmaea | reverse complement strand
TGTTACACTGCTCTTTGCGTCTCTTCAGTTCTGTAGGGAGGACCCTTGAGGAGTTTAAGACATCAGTGAATGTGGCTGCTCTCAGTAAGGTGACCTTTGAACTCACCTATGAGGAGCTGCTCAAACGGCGACTGGGCAAGTATGAACTGCTGATCCACGCTCGACCCATGCAGCCTGTTGCTGACTTTAAGGTATGAGACAGAACATTGACCAATAAACATACAGGGGGTGGGCCAAATAATGGAAACACCTGACAATATACAGTATTAATAACAAATACCTAATATGGAGAAGGGCCACTGTTTGCTTTCAGTACAGTGCCGGTCTTTTTTGGAATGCTGTTATCCACTTCTTAAACTATGAAAATGTGGAATATTGTTTCTTTAAAATGAAAACATTGCAGATCCCCCACCATGTTTAACAGTTGGCAACAGACAGTGTGGGCAGAAGTTATCAAACATGTTGCCTTATGTCACCTCTTCAGCTGATTTCAAATGTGCAGTCGGTGTTTTGGTTATTTAATCCACCCCCTGTAGATTACTGTAGTTTTTTTCAATTTGAGATTAATCTATTTTTTATTTCTCTTTTTTGTGACCAGATTGACGTGCACATCAGTGAACAACCTGGCATTAACTTCCTGGAGATAAAAGGAGGACTGAGCACCAAACAGCTGGCTAATGCCATCACCAAAACACAGACTCCTACTGAGGTAATGTCTATAACAGAGTAATGTAAAGATTTTAGTTGTTTTTTCCTTTATTTTATTAGGCAAGATGCCTGAAAACAGCTTCTTATTTACAGCAACAGCCTGTGAGATTTGGGGGGAGGGAAGGTGAGGAAATAGCCAATTGAAAGCTAGGGATGATTAGGTTGCCATGATGGTATTAAGGCCAGATTGAAAATCAGTGCAGGACACTGGGGTTAACACCCCTACTATTACGAATAGTGCCATGGGATGTGTGAACACAGAGAGTCAGGACACCCTTTTAACATCCCATCAGAAAGACGACATTATTGGGAATGATACATTTTACATTTAAGTCATTTAGCAGCCACTTATCCAGAGCGACTTATAGTAAATACAGGGACATTCCCCCAGAGCAACTTAGGGTAAAGTGCCTTGCCCAAGGACACAACAACATTTGGCAATGTCAGGAATCGAACTGGCAACCTTACGACTACAAGTTTGACTGCCTAACCACTGAGCCATCATTAAATGTTTTCAGAACTTATTCTTCACACCCCTTTAAATGTATCCTTTACCTACATTTTTTGATTGATTGATTGCTTTGGAATTAGCTAGTTGTAACGCCTGGTGGAGAGACCAGAGCACTGCGCTCCACATCTCCAGAGTATTAGGATGCCTGGGAACGCCTCCTGCTTCTGGAGTTGTATTAGCTCAACCATGCAAACCTGCTGTAGGTCCCAGCATTTTGTACAATTACTGTGACAGATATATAAGGAAGTACTAGAGTGTATCTCATCGTCAGGTATTGTCATGTTTTTTTGTTACTGTGACCAACATTTGTAAGTCCTTGAGAGAATTCTCTTTTGTCTGTTTTGCTATAGAGAAGAGAGTGCCTTCTACGTTTCAATTTGTTTGCCTCAATTTGAATGTTTGGTTTTTTGTCAAGAGGGGGATCCTACATTAAACTTCACAGGATTTTGTGCACTGCAATCCGTCTCCTGCCTTATCATTTCCAGTACAGAGATTTGTGACACTAGTGGTCTTCTATTTTCCAGGTCTTTTCTAAGCAGTGACCTTGACAAAGCTCTACAAACTTGTAGGATGGAGAACCCCATGTTTGTAAATGATGTGTTTGAGAGTCAGACTAATAAAAAATGTAGATACGGTTGCATTCTTTTTGTTAAATGACCACTTCACTCTCCCCAGGCTTGGGTTCATTTCTATCCCAGTAAGGAGCAACAGACACAGTGTGATGGCTGTGGAAAGCAGGGCCTAAATGGAGACCTGGTCATTGCCTATGACGTCCAGAGGAAAAACTCTATTGGAGAGCTTAAGGTATTCTTCTTCCAACCTTTTCCTATCATCCATTTGTTTATCTCCAAACTGTGCTTTAACCATTGTCTTTTACTACCTCTTCAGGAGTCAGAGGGGTATTTTGTCCATCACTTTGCTCCCAGTGACTTATCACGCATTCCAAAGAATGTTGTCTTCATCATTGATCGCAGTGGTTCCATGAGTGGCAGGAAAATTGAGCAGGTTTGTGTTGCTTATTATTATTTAAGGTAGTGAGTAAATATGTTTTCACAATGATCTCCCTGGAAATCAAACTCACCACCCTAGCTCATACTGACCTCGCTAAATGAAGTTAAAAGCTTAACAATGAAATTACACTTATAGTAAACACAAAGATAGTGGACATCTCTACTAATGGTGGAGTGGGGATGATAGTCTGGGGCTGATTTTCATGGTGTGGGGTAGTCCCCTTCATTCCAGTGACAGTCCTTTTTTAAATTTTTACTCCCTTCCCAATTCCCACTAACCCTGCCTTGTCGGCAGCTCCGCATCCCCTTGGACAGATCTGTGGGATGGCGAGGGGGCCCAGCCACCAATTATTTTTGTACTACTCATCCAATATGGAAACCTTTTAGTCACCATCTACAGTGGCAAAAACGTATTGTCAGCCACCAATTGTGTAAGTTCTCCCACTTAACAAGATGTGAAAGGCCTGAAATTTTCATCATAGGTACACTTCAACTATGAGAGACAAAATGAGGAAAATAAATCCAGAAAATCACATTGTAGGATCTTTAATGAATTCATTGTTAAATTATGGTGGAAAATAAGTATTTTGTCAATAACAAAAGTTAATCTCAATACTTTGTTACAGTATATACCTTTTGTTGTGGCAATGACAGAAGTCAAACGTTTTCTGTAAGTCTTCACAAGGTTTTCACACACTGTTGCTAGTGTTTTAGCCCATTCCTCCATGTAGATCTCCTGTAGAGCAGTGATGTTTTGGGGCTGTCGCTAGGCAACACAGACGTTCAACTCCCTCCAAAGATTTTCTTGAGATCTAGTGACTGGCTAGGCCACTCCAGGATCTTGAAATACTTCTTACGAAGCCACGTTTCATCTTCAATGCCCTTGCTGATGGAAGGAGGTTTTCACTCAAAATCTCAAGATACATGACCCTATTTATTCTTTTCTTTACACGGATCAGTTGTCCTGGTCCCTTTGCAGAAAAACAGGCCCAAAGCCTGATGTTTTCACCCCCATGCTTCACAGTAGGTATGGTGTTCTTTGGATGAGTTGAGGTTTTACCAAAAAGTTCAATTTTGGTTTCATCTGACCATATGACATTCTCCCAATCCTCTTCTGGATCATCCAAATGCTATCTAGCAATCCTCAGACGGGCCTGGACCTCTACTGTCTTAAGAAAGGGGACATGTCTGGCACTGCATGATTTGAGTCTCTGGCGGCGTAGTGTGTTACCGATGGTAGCCTTTGTTACTTTTGTCCCAGCTCTCTGCCGGTCATTCACTAGGTCCCCCCATGTGATTCTGGGATTTTTGCTCACCATTCTTGTGATCATTTTGACCGGGTGGGGTGAGATCTTGCCTGGAGCCCCGGATCAAAGGAGATCATCTGTGGTCTTGTATGTCTTCCTCTTTCTTATAATTGCTCCCACATTTGATTTCTTCACACCAAGCTGCTTAACTATTGCAGATTCAGTCTTCCCAGGCTGGTGCAGGTCTACAATTTTGTTTCTGGTGTCCTTTGACAGCTCTTTGGTGTTGGCCATAGCGGAGTTTGGAGTGTGACTGTTTGAGGTTGTTAACAGGTGTCTTTTATACTGATAACAAGTTCAAACATGTATTTTTAATACAGATAATGAGTGGAGGACAGAGGAGGACAGAGGAGCCTCTGACAAAATACTTATTTTCCACCAAAATTTATCAATACATTCATTTAAAATCCTACAAAGTGATTTTCTGGATTTTTTTCTAATTTTGTCTCTCATATTTGAAGTGTACCTATGATGAAAATATTTACCAGGCCTCTCTCATTTTTTTTACTTGCACAATTGGTGGCTGACTAAATAGTTTTTTGCCCAACTGTATAGTACTGTGATTGAATTTACAAGTGCCCGATCTGGACACAAGGAGTCACTGGAGAGCGACGTGACAGGATAGATAATCTGACTTATCTAACCCAAATATCGGGCAGCCAATCAGGCCAC
This sequence comes from Umbra pygmaea, assembly GCA_016801145.1. Classification (NCBI taxonomy): domain Eukaryota; kingdom Metazoa; phylum Chordata; class Actinopteri; order Esociformes; family Umbridae; genus Umbra; species Umbra pygmaea. Next base: position 39,350 of record JACXGM010003080.1, on the reverse strand, counting down.
CTCCCACAGGGTTTCTGAGGAAAGACAGAGGACCAATGGTCAGGCTCAAACCACTGATCATTATGATGTAGACTGTCCTGCAATGCAGCAATTTAACCAGCTATGATAGGAGCAAACAGGGGCTCTATGTTAATGCCCATGATTTTGGAATGGACTATCAACAAGCTCTATCAACAAGCTCTATCAACAAGTTCTATCAACAAGGTCTATCAACAAGCTCTATCAACAAGCTCTATCAACAAGCTTTATCAACAAGCTCTATCAACAAGCTCTATCAACAAGCTCTATCAACAAGTTCTATCAACAAGTTCTATCAACAAGCTCTATTAACAAGCTCTATCAACAAGCTCTATCAACAAGCTCTATCAACAAGCTCTATCAACAAGTTCTATCAACAAGTTCTATCAACAAGTTCTATCAACAAGCTCTATTAACAAGCTCTATCAACAAGCTCTATCAACAAGCTCTATTAACAAGCTCTATCAACAAGGTCTATCAACAAGCTCTATCAACAAGCTCTATCAACAAGCTCTATTAACAAGCTCTATAAACAAGCTCTATCAACAAGCTCTATCAACAAGCTCTATCAACAAGTTCTATCAACAAGTTCTATCAACAAGTTCTATCAACAAGCTCTATTAACAAGCTCTATTAACAAGCTCTATTAACAAGCTCTATTAACAAGCTCTATTAACAAGCTGTATCAACAAGCTCATATGGGCTTGATGGTCAGGTGTCCACATACTTGCAGCCACATCCCGCATTTGTATCCAATGTTTGTGACAAGAAATTCATTGATTATTTGGGCAGTTGAATTGACTGGATGTGTGATTGTCTTGTAAACTGTCAGACCCGTGAGGCTTTACTGAAGATTCTGGGAGACCTGGCAGAGGATGACCACTTTGGCCTGATCACCTTTGACAGCTTTGTGTCTCCATGGAAGAATGAGCTTCTGCAGGCCAACCAGAGAAACCTTGAGGCTGCCAAAAGTTTTGCACGAGAAATTAATGCCAGAGGAGGTAATGTTATAACATATTATATGTACATCATACTTTTTACATCATCTCGGTCACTGTCTCTGCCAGTGATGGAGTACTTGAGTCCTGGACTTCCGGCGCAGAATTACTATTAAATCCTAAGTAATATTTGATGTGATAATAAAACAATCATGCATAAGCCATCTTTTGTTAACATGTTCATTAGCGTAGCCTACAGTAGTAACACCCCAAAAGCACAAGGTGTGCGGAAAGTATGGGCGATTGACGGTTTTCCCTGTATTAGCCATTCACCAAGGATGGATGTACATCCTACGAGGCCCCTGCTTCACCTGCTTTGACAGCGTTATATCCAGGGATGGACTGGGAAAAAATTAGGCCCGGGACTTTGGATGGAGCGGCCGGCGGCGGCGGGGGGGGGCGCGCGTATGCGCGTGTGCTGTATCTGTCGCTCCCCGCGTTCGTCAATCATTCACTCTGTGTTTCTGCTCATTTGAATATAGAGGAACTCTCTCTCGATTTGACGGCCGGGCCAGAGCGCAGTTTTGCGGATGCAACAGCCTGTCCATTTCAGCCTACTTTCACTTGTTTTAATACGTCCGACCGGCCGTCAAAGTAAAATGTGATGGCCCGTTTGGCCCGGAATGGACCGGCCGTTCGGGAAAACTCCCGATCCTCCCGATGGCTAGATCGCCCCTGGTTATATCTCTTGAACCGTACATGCTAGTAACTAATGCCTGATATCAGTGGAAAGATGGGGTTCATCAGCAAAATATGAGATTTGGATTGTTTATGTGGGTTCATTAATGCCGAAGATGTCGTGTCTCAAATTTTGGTCATTTTCAGTTACTTTATTTTGGTCAACTAAAAACATTAGACTGGAAGTGTGAAATAAAAATTACAAAATAACATCTCTGTAAGGATGCAGGACATCACCCTGTACCAAACCATTTTTTTCATAAAACCAGGGGAAATATGTACAGATGTCACACAGTGGTGAAAAAGGGTGGAGCTAGGGTTGGGTATCGAGAACCGTTTCCAACTTCGTTTAAAAAATGTTGATTCCATCAAAATCATTTGGAAAATTTGGTTTCGATTCCGATGATCGATTCCAAAACGTGCAAGTTTTGCTTTCCGTATTGGCCAGACAGCCACCGTACTGCCAGGGCAGCCAGGCTGTTGTTGTGTTATCCGCCACAAAAGCGGCATTCAAAGGTGTGGCTTTATTGTACTTAAAAAACAATCCCAATTTCTTGCGTTGGAGGATGCACTACAAGTATGATTAAACATTTGCAGAATTGATCAAATTGGGGTGAATAACAACGTTACTCAGATTTTTTTTCTCTCGTAGATAGATTTAATGGTACACAAATTGCTAACACAAGTAATGTTAGCAAACCTACTGCTGCTAGCGTTCACCTGCAGTGTGGAAGAGTGCCACAAACGTTACAGCTTATTTTGTGAAAAAGCTGCACCAATTTGTGTGTCCAGGGCCCGTATTTATCAAGCTTCTTAAAATTACTCTTAGGAACACTGCTAAGACTTGACTTAAGAGTAAGAAAATTCTTGGCTCAAAGCTGCGCTTTAAAGTTAGTTATCAAACATCTCAGTCCTACTTTTAGTGAAGTGTAGGACTAAATCTTAAGTGTCAGTCTTAGAGCTGATTCACGACACTTTGCAGTGCCGCAAACGGGATTTTGGATGACGACATAGGCAAGATCCAATCACTGAATACATGTACTTGTTTAAGAATATTCTCAGATAAATTCACATTCAATGGTGACATTATGAAAGGAGTTGACATTCAACAAACATTTGACAATAAAGAATTTTCAAGACAATCCATTATGATATAGCTACACATTGTAAATTAAAGATCAAAAAAGGTTTCCAACACGTTTTCCACTATTTCTCAATTGAATATTTCAAACAAGTGTGCTGTTAACTGACCTACCTATATATAGCCTAGAGTTAATGATGTAATCATAGCCACCATGGATTCCAAAAGATAACCGAACTGGAGAGAATAAAAAACACTGCTTGCTGTAGTTGAATTTCTGAGTGGAGAATGTAGAATCTGCGCTTCCACTGGCCAATCCCTCTCCACCACACTTCGTGTGATACGATGTGCCCTGTGAAGGGATATATTATAAATTGCCTATATTATGATACAGTGTTCTATTAATAAACTATGAAACAATTGTGAATAAATAGCTTACGAAAAGGCTACCTGTTGTAGTTCATTTGGGCTTCTGTCAGTGGTATATGGAAAGGGGTAAGCAGCCACGAGCGGGTATACTCTGGCGGCAGTGCCTTTCAAACAGCTGCTTCGGGCCACTTTCATTCAATATCGCGCGTCACGGGTAGACCCAGGCCATTTGAGTACCACAGCCAAAATGTTGTAGTCTGCTTCAAACTGAACTTGTGCGTTGATGCTGTGGTACCTCGTCTTATTCATATAAACATTCTCGTTGACGCTGGGAGCATTGATCTTTATATAAGTGCCATCCATTGCGCCTACTACTCTTGGGCAGCAGGCTATTTGCATGAATTGTGTTTGCTTCTGTTGGATTATGCGGGGTGATGTTGGGAAGTCAGTGAAACGCGTGACAATGTGTTGAGCTGTAAGTGCAATAATTGTTTCCATTATAATTCGGCTTATTGATGGTTGTGATGGGCCAAATCATCAGCATTGCGTTGCAAACGAAGCATAATCACCACCTTCAATTAATCTGAAAATATATTGCTACATAAATGTCACTGAGATGATGCCTGCTCTGTCCAAACAATACCGTTTTTAATTAATTAAGCGGCGTCAAACAATTAAAAAAAACATTCTTTCTCAAAAGATTTGCGCACGTCTCTGTCTACGCCATCACAAGCCCCTATCGGCAACTCTTAACCACTTGAGAGACCTCTCGAGTGGTCTTGAATAGCTGGGAGAGTAAGACTGATTCTTAGCTTTGATTAATTTGATAACTTGCTTTTACACTTAAGTTTGAGAGTAGGAGTAAATTTTGTCAATTCTCAGCACTTAAGACTAAAATGGCACTTTGAGAAGCTTGATAAATACGGGCCCTGGCCTCCTCTGCACCTATTGAACGGGTGTTCTCAACTGCCGGAGACACAATGTGTGCTGAACATTAGCGCATACTGCCGACAAGGCAATGTGACCCGTTTCAATCCCAGTTATTAAAGAACCGGAATCGAGAATCGATAAGAACTGGAATCGAAAGAAAGAATTGGAATTGGAATCAGAATTGATAAAATCAAAACGATGCCCAACCCTTAAACACGTTGTACACTACAGATTATCATTAAAACAACTATGTTCTGAAGTTAAATGTATTATTGGTAGCGCTTTAGTTATTAAACTATTGTCTTACAATATAATTGTCTCATGTAAACTGCTTACTGTATATTTAAAATACCTTTTAATTTACGAAATCCTACACAGTCTAATCAGTTAAACTCAACTCCTTCGAAAACCAGTTGAGTTCATACTGTCTTGCGGGTGTAGTGGAAACGACTAAAGTCTCTTAACCAGGCGACCAAGGTTCGACTCCAGTGCGCCGCCATTGTATATTTATGGTGTTACAGTATATTAATCATACAATTTACATCATTCCACTTGGCCTCAAATTTGTGTGATCTACTTTGAACGCACTGACACTCTCAGCATGCTTATTAATCATTTTCAACATTCAATAGACATTGCATTGTGAGAGAGGCGCTAGCTTTTTTGTAATCGTAGTCATGTAATATTACTTTAATGTTATTTGGCGCTGAGGGCTCAGTTGTTAGGGACGCAGACTTGTTGTCAGAATATTGCCTATTCAATTCCCGACTGTCCTGAATTTCATTGTGTCCTTGGGCAAGGCGCTTTACCCTAATTGCTCCCAGGTCGTTGCTGTAAAAGACAGTCCAAAGACAGTCTGTAACAAGACACATGAGAGGCCATTCATCAAGTTTTCTATATTGCTTCTTTCCTCAGGGCACCTGTTATCCCTCCTTTATATCTGCCACAATCAAAACTGTTGAGAGGCCGGTGTGGAGGAGTAGGGCAGATCCTATGGATTGTTTCTAGAATGTTCTAAAATTATCTCGCATCCCCTTGGTGCATGAACACCCTGTCCCAGAATATTCACGCTTCTTTTATTGCTCATTTTACATTACACTGATTGGACTGGCACAAGAACTAACCTGTTTTGTAGTTGAAAACAAAAAAGGGTTTTCCTTCAAGGGCAAATTAATAACCTTTTTTAGGTTATAGAAAGTGTGATCAATAAGGTGGACGTGGGTAATTAAAATACAATAAAGCTAACCGACAATCCACCTAGATTGATTAACGGAGTCCAGGATTTCCAAAATGTGTCTAGAACTAATAAAACCATGTGCTTTGTTGGAGGGAGAGCAGTAGGGGCAATCATCAAAGAGGCAGAAGCAGTATTACAATTAACTAAAATATATTAAAAGTAAAATGAATTCAAGTCTCTCTTAAAAACAATGCATGTCCAACAAGGACACTACTACCTCCAGTATCCTGCCTAAAAGCAGCTGCTGTCACATAGCACGTGTTTTGTTGTTCCTGTTGTTTTTCCTGCTTCATCTATAAATTATTAATAAATCTGCTCCATGCACTACTGCTCCGGCCTTCTGCATTCCCCTGTAAATTACAGAATGACCGACCACAAAAGGGAGGCAGCGATGGCCACTGGAGCAGCAGGAATTGTAGTTTAAACATGGCATGATTACCACCAGCTGTGTTCTCCTATGGTCCCAAGAGGACTCACCACACAGACTAGTCAGTAAACCCAGCCAGTCTCTCCCTGAAAGGTATGATGGAAACCTTAGCGAATGTTGTCAGTTCCTGGAGCTTTGTGCGTAGTACATCTTGCAGCAGGGTCTCCTGTCAGAGAGAGATAAGTTGGAGCTGGTCATCTCAGTCATGTCCCGTCGTGTGCTGGAACTCTTCCAGGCACTTCAGAAGGCAGGGAGCCTGGACGTAGCCAGTTATGCTATATTCACCAGCCTACTCCGGGAGCCTGGACAGAGCCAGTTATGCTATATTCACCAGCCTACTCCGGGAGCCTGGACAGAGCCAGTTATGCTATATTCACCAGCCTACTCCGGGAGCCTGGACAGAGCCAGTTATGCTATATTCACCAGCCTACTCCGGGAGCCTGGACGTAGCCAGTTATGCTATATTCACCAGCCTACTCTGGGAGCCTGGACAGAGCCAGTTATGCTATATTCACCAGCCTACTCCGGGAGCCTACACATAGCCAGTTATGCTATATTGACCAGCCTACTACGGGAGCCTGGATGTAGCCAGTTATGTTATATTGACCAGCCTACTACGGGAGCCTGGACATAGCCAGGTATGCTATATTCACCAGCCTACTCCGGGAGCCTGGACAGAGCCAGTTATGCTATATTCACCAGCCTACTCCGGGAGCCTGGACAGAGCCAGTTATGCTATATTCACCAGCCTACTCCGGGAGCCTGGACATAGCCAGTTATGCTATATTCACCAGCCTACTCCGGGAGCCTGGACAGAGCCAGTTATGCTATATTCACCAGCCTACTCCGGGAGCCTGGACAGAGCCAGTTATGCTATATTCACCAGCCTACTCCGGGAGCCTGGACAGAGCCAGCTATGCTATTTTCACCAGCCTACTACGGGCTCTGTTTGAGCACTCCCCGGAGGAGCTAGAGGAGGATCTATAGCTCCATATGCTAAAGGGCGATCTAACAGCTGGCACCAGTCTGACACCCCGCTGCTGGGCTAGTTAGGCGGAGGCTTACTCTCAGGAGGACCTGGAAATATATTCATCCAATAAGGATCGGGAAGGCTGGGAGGAAAAGATACAGTGGGAGGACCTAGTAGGGGTCATCTTCCAGGTCCTGGTGTTTGTCAGAACAGCCCCTGGACTGTTTTCCTGCCCACAGCAGCCAGAGGTGGAGAGGCAGAGATTGGGTGACAACCTAGGTTTCCCGAAGGGATTTTTTGAGTGAGGGCTGCCCTGTAATAGCTTAAGTCCAGACCCAGCATACCTGGGCCACCAATTAGCCAGCTTGGGCCTCCTCTTCTCCAACCCGGGTCCCCACAACAACAGTGAGTCCTCCAGCCTATGTTCCCACGCCAGTGCCAAGAGTTCCATCCCCTATGCCAGGGGCTCCACCCAACACATCAGAGCCCGATTCTTTCCCCTTCATGCCAGAGCCAGTGGCACCGCCAACTCAGCCTAGCTGCATGCTCCCTAGAAGTGGTGCTGGATGCACCGCCCCCTCAGCCAGTGCCAGCTACACCACCTCTCTGCCAATGCCTGTAGCAGCGGCGCCTTAGCCTCTGCCTACAGCGTCACCCCTTCAGCCAGATCTAGCTGTGCTGCCCGCTCAACTGGTGCTGGCTGCTCCACCTTGTGCTGTTGATGCCCCCTCCCTTCGGTGGGTTTTTGCAGCTAGATCCGCTCTTTTGGAAGGGGGTGTACTGTCACGGCTCAGGTTGTTTTACCTTTCCCAGTTGTCATTTATTCACTACCAAGTACATTTAGTCCTGGTGTTTGCTTTCTCTCACTGTTGGTTATTGGTACTCTGTGTGTTGCTCTTTTCCAGAACATTGCACTATGATTGTTAACAGCCTCTTGTTGAGGCACGGCTGGCAGGAGCTTAGACCCTGATGCAGTAGGGGGCCTTCAGCACTGTCAACGAGGCAGGCAGGGCCTCGGTTGCGGGCATGGCGAGCAGACCCTGAGGCACGTATGTGGCAAGCAGCCCCTTTTGAACTGTCACAGAGGGTGGAGCCACTGGCATTGGCCTCTGACACAGGTGTGGAGGGCTGAGCTGCTGGCACTGAAGGGGAAGGTAGAGCTACTGAAACAGGCAGAGAGAAGGGAAGATAGGTCTAGCACATTAGAAGCTAGGGTAGCTGTGGTGGAGATGGAGTATGTGAAGGAGGAGGGTCCTGCACATCTATAAACTGGCCAAGCCGTCAGGGTTGTGGGACTGCCGGTTAGGAGGATGTTGGCTGGCTACACCCCATAGGTGGAGAAGGATGGGAACGCATCACTAGCCAGCCAAGCTCTGCACCCATGCGATAACAGTCTGTGTCCCCCTCACCTGCATTTCCTCCTCGTCTGAAGCTGCTCGGTCCGACTGCTCTCCGCCATCATCGTCGGCCCCCCAGCTTATCAGGTTATCTTCAAAAGAGCCCAGATACGCTGCTCTTGCTCCCCATATCCCCGGTAGTAGCAGCCTCCAACCTTGCTCAGGTTTTGTCTTGTGCCATGCCTCTTCCTATTGTCTCTTATTCTGGTGGTTTATTTTGTATTAATGCTTGCAGGTTGCAGGGAGAAAACTGCGAAAAATGCAATTTTCAAAAGATTATTTGAGATTGAACTAAATGAAACATATCTTTAATCGAAAACACACTTAGGAAAAGAAAGAGCTTTGATGAGCCAAACGTTTTGAACAGGAACTACATAACAAACCCTGACATACAGTGCATTCGGAAAGTACAGCACTTCAATTTTACCACATTTTGTTAAGTACATTTTTGCTAAAGTTTAAAAAACACTTGTTTCACATTGTCATGATGGGGTATTGTTTGTAGAATTGTTGAGAGAAATATGGAATTTAACTCATTTCGGAATAAGGGTGTAACATTACAAAATGTGTATGCACTGTACTTGGCAAAAACTTTGTCATACCCCTTTTCCTCCTGCACAGTGGTGGGTCGTTGTCAACTGACCAGGTGGAGAAGTGTGTGAGTCCAGCTTCAGGGAGCTGTGTACGTCCATAACTAGTACAGGTAGTTTGAGTCCGGCTGGAGAAACAGGTGCATGAGAGTCTTTCCTCCTGAATCCTGTCATTGGCTCAGTTCTAACACTAGCGTTAACAGTGAATTAATAAACAAAAAACTGCCAGTTGAGCTTTTTCCATGTTAGTGTCTCACATTTATTTAGCTATGTCTGTGCATGCACTTCTTCTAGACTAAAAGGGGTGGGAAAACCCAATCACCATCTAAAATCAAATCACAAACGTAATTATAATTTTGACAATTTACTGAAGACAATTGTAGTCAAGTGTAGGTCAAATGTAATGAGTAAAGAGAAAAGAGAACAGCCCCCAGAAAGTAACTAGAAGAGTACTGTTTCTTCTGAAACTGTACTCATTTTACTCATTTGCGTTACTTGTATTGTGTTACTACCCACCCCTGGTTAATTTGGGGGGCTGGGCCAGTGAAGACTATTTTGCTACAAATGCTAATGGCATTACAGATGAAAACAATAGGTGAGTTGGTGTCAATAGAAGAGTAATCAGTAACAATTCAACCTGAGTTGGTGGCAATCAGAGCTAATGTTGTCCTCTTTCTTCTTTTTCCAGGTACTGACATCAATGCTGCTGTGTTGAAGGGCACAGACATGCTGAACCGACACCCACGAGAGGGCACCGCCTCTCTCCTCATACTGCTCACTGATGGAGACCCAACCTCAGGTACAGTCAGTGTGCCAGATTCACTGTAGACCTCACGGGACAGGTGAAATAAAGAGACTGGATGCTAGCAGTCAGATCAGTGATATATTGGGAGTTGTACCATCTTCTCTTGGCAGGGGCCGTTCTTGTATTTGCACAGACAACCACAGTGTAACAGAAGATAAGCCTAACACACAGACAAAATTAAATGGTGTAAATCAGAGAACACACTGGTCTGTGTCCAAATCAACTAATATACAAATAAAGGAAAACAAAGACAAAAGCACAAAACAGAGGCTACCCGCTGAATGCTGGGAATAAGTGCTGGCTGCTGTAAACTTTGTTGGAGAGAGAGCCAAGAATCTGCATACTCAACTCTGGACCTCAAAGCCAGATCCACTCCACTTTTTCATTGCAACCCTCTAATCCGGGATTTATTTAGACCTGGGACACCAGATGAGTCCAATTAATGTTTAGGTAGAACAGAAAACCAGCAGGCTCTGGACCCCTTATGGTAGAGTTGAATGGCCTGGCCTAGACTAATCTTACCCCTGGCCTAGACTAATCTTACCTAACTGTTCTGACTTCAGTGGCTACTGCTACAAACGATAGGTGTAAGTCAGGAGACGTCCTCCTTTTGTGCTCTCTTTCTCTCTCCACTCTGTTACTTAAAGGCTGACCACAAAGAATAAAACACCTTTAAATACAAGGAGACACAAAAGCCTTTAGTTCCCGACTGGAGCTGTCAATGAATTGTCAATGAATACTAAACTGAAAAAGCTCCTGCTAGTCGCCTTGCTGGATGAGGACAGTATGCAATGTTGTCCACCATCTTGAAGATGCAGAAGATTGATTATGATGTTGATTGCGCTGTACAAGTGTGTTTGCATTACAATGCTGTACGTTGATTTTTTGCCGTGCCTGGTGTGAATCCAGCATAAGTCGTATAACTTATGTTCTCAGTTCATTTAGGCCTGTTATTGTATTAGTCTATAGTCCTTGCAAAGTTAAATTAAGTTAACTGGTGATTTTTGTTATTTGTTTTCTTCACCTGCTAGCTAAATTGCACATAGCTGTTGCCAAAATATACAGGTGCTCGATCTGCACACAAGGAGAGCAACGTGGTACAGTAGGATAGATAATCTGACTTATCTAACCCAAATCCTGGGTAGCACTATGCCAATTTGCACAGCCTCGTACAGGAGGTCCGGGGAAAGTCAAATAAATCCATAGTCAGGCTCAAACCCAGCCCTAAATCACATGAAATACGTTCTGAGGGAACTATTTTGTAAAACTGAAATATGTCAAATATGAACGTATGAGAGAGTCAATTACGTTCGTAGGAAACTAAATTGAACACTTGAAAAACGTTAAATATGAACATATGAAAATCATGACGTAGCATGTAAATAGCATATTTTTTGCTAGGGCGGAGGTCGGGAATGGTGGATGGGCGTATAAATCCGCGACTTGCACGCCAGTGTTCGCGAGTTCAAATCCAGAGCGGCACTTTGTGCGTGTTTTGTTATACATTGCATGCGTCATGCAGACAGACGATTCTAATCCTAAACTTAACCTCAGTAACGTCATATCTAACCTTAACCGTTAGTAACCTAATGCCTAATTTTAACCGTTAGTAACTTCATGTTAGTAACCTGCAATATCATTTCGAACGCTATGGAATGTATGGAATGTGTGGAATGTTCTCGCATAAATCCGCTAAACTAAATGTACCGGAGCAACGTAATTGAAGTACAAATATAGCCTAATAACGAAACGTGCAGTTCAAATGTAAAAAAAACTAAATATGTTGGCATATAACGTAATTCAGGTTTTCAAAATAGTTTCCTGAGAACGTAATTTGGGAGAAATTCTGAGATGTATGGTTGCTCAAACCACTGACCATCATGACGCAGAATGTCCTGCAATGTAGCAACATAACCCACTATGCCATGCGGACCCCTAATAATTTGCCAACTTTTTCAAAATTGGGGTTGTAGGTAGATAGCTTGATGCTTTGATATATAGTTACTTCTGGAGGAAAACTATTATGGCCATTTTAGCTCACGTTCATGGTCCACATGTGCCTGTTACACTCCATCACTCAATATCATTGCTCTTTGTCATGTTTGATGTTGTACTATTTATATAGGCCTGAATCAAAAATACAATCTCACTTTTCTCAGGTGTGACCAACCTGGAACAAATCTACAAGAATGTAAAGGAAGCCATTGATGGCAAATTTCCACTCTACTGCCTGGGTTTTGGAATGGATGTCAAGTTTGAGTTCCTAGAGAAGATGGCGCTGGAAAACAAAGGTGTGGGACGAAGGATATATGAGGACTCTGATGCTGCTCTACAGCTACAAGTAAGAAAACATCATCTTTATATGGACTGATGCTGCTGCACAGCTACAGGTAAGCTGGGCGACTTGTGGTTGGATGAACCATGTGCGCACCCCTTACTATCCCACAGATCTGTCCAAGGAGTTGCAGAGCTCCCAACAAGGCAGGGTTAGTGGGATTTGGGTAGGGAGGAAACTGGAAAATATATATATAATAGAATTAATGTGTACTCTGATGCTGCTCTTCAGCTACAGGTATGAAAACAGAATACTTTATTTAAAGACTCTTGCTGAAACTAGACCGGACTCTTCAACTCACCTTAGCAGTTTCTGTTTCTGGTGGCTTCCATTTTGATTGTCAAAAAAAGTGTCAATTTCCGAATGCAATGTAACAGGGAGGAGAGTAAACACTGAACACTCCTAAAGCTTAGTTCCATATAAATGCACAGATATTTTGTTGTTTTGTAATTAGTGAAAAACAATATTGACCTTGTAGTAGAAAAAGGAACGTCATATGGAATAATACTTAAATCAAAAGGCGGAAAAGTCATTCATGGCATTTCCTTCTATGGAGTCCGTTCATTCGCATTAGAAGATTGAAATTCTGTGAATGGCAAAATGTCAGCCAGCAGAAACACAAACGGCTAAGGTGAGTTGTACAAAACCTTTGTTTTTAGTAAACTCTGTGTACACAAACAATGTTCTCAATGCTCGAGCTCATGTGTACAGCCACTGGTGATACTTCGAGCAAAGTTTCATGTTGTGTCGAGCATTCTTAGTGTTTTAAAAATAGCGATTTTGATGCTATCATATTAGTGCCCCATCACTCCTGATCAAAAGGCAATTTGACAGATACCAAAAATATGGAAAATCTTAAAAGTGGCGTTTCCATCCTAATTACGCTTTTAAAAAAGACATTAGGTTGCATTTTGGTGAGAGTTACGCTTTAAGGCCAGAAGTGGCAGGCCAAGTAAAATATCGGAGAGGCAAAGATGCAGGATGGTGAGAATGTTCTAAACAACCCCAAAGTTGTTCTTGTTGCATATGATGTCACTATGCATCATTCAACAATTCAGCGCACTTTGCACAAGGAGAAGCTATATGGGAAAGTGATGCGGAAGAAGTTTTTTGAAGAAGTTGACTGATGAAACTAAAATAACACAGCATTCCAAGACAAACACTTGCTACCCACAGTAAACTTTGGTGGAGTTTCCATCATGCTGTGGGGATGTGTGGCCAGTGCTGGTACTGGGAATCTTTTTAAAGTTGAGGGTCACATGGATTCCACTCAATATCTGCAGATACTTCAGAATAATGTAGAGGAATCAGTCACAAAGTTGAATTACGCCGGGGCTGGATGTTTCAACAAGACAACCACCCAAAACACTGCTCAAAATCTACTCTGGCATTTATGCAGAGGAACAAGTACAATGTTTTGGAATGGCCATCCCAGTACCCAGATCTAAATATCACTGAAAATCTGTGGGTGATTTGAAGCGGGCTGTCCATGCTCGGCAAACATCAAATCTAACTGAACTGGGAATGTTTTGCAAAGAGGAATGGTCCAAAATACCTTTATCCAGAATCCAGACACTCATTACAGGCTATAGGAAACATCTAGAGGCTGTTATGTCTGCTAAAAGAGGCTCAACTAAAATATTGATGTGATATTTCTGTTGGGGTGCCCAAATTTATTCACCTGTCTAATTTCATTTTGATGCTTATTGCACATTTTTTGTTCATCCAATAAACCTCATTTCACTAATGAAATATTTCTGTGTCCTTCAGTTATTTGATAGATCAAAAAGAAATTCCTGATCCAAACATCCAAATATTTATAAATGAAAATAATGGAAATTGTCAGGGGTGTTCAATTTTTTTCACACAACTGTAGAGTTTCTGCCTGACCACTTTCTTCCATGGTACAAAAAGAAGACCCGTGCCTTCCGTACAAAATAATTTTTATGCATGACAATGCACCATCTCATGTTGCAAAGAATACCTCTGTGTCATTGGCTGCTATGGGCATAAAAGGAGAGAAACTCATGGTGTGGCCCCCATCCTCCCCTGACCTCAACCCTATTGAGAACCTTTGGAGCATCCTCAAGCAAAAGATCTATGAGGGTAGGAGGCAGTTCTCTTAGATACACAGCTCTGGGAGGCTATTCCGACACCCTGCAAAAAGATATTCAAGAATAAACCCTCCAGTATAAATGTACAAGTTCAATGGATGCAAGAATTGTGAAGGTGATATTAAAGAAGGGGTCCTATGTTAACATGTAACTTGCCCTGTTAAGATATATTTGATTGAAATTGCTTTTGATTTCAGAAAAATATGACCTCCTAATGCTACAAATTCAACAAATGACAATTTTCAGTCCTTTACAACCAATAAATGTTAAAAAATTTGGTTGTGCATAATAAGTTGGGACAGTGCATTTTAAGTTATTTATTTTTGAAATAAAATACTGTTTTTAATTGGGTGTTTTGGTTTATTCAATGAAATTCGACTTATACCCTAATGGTTGGTGAATTGAAAAATATACTGACTGTCATTTGGATAATATTGACTATCACTGTTTAGGAAAATCTGTGTAAAATATAATTTGCATAATAATTTGGAACACGGTGTATATAAATCTATGTATATTTGCTAGTTAGATGTTGTGAAATGTTGATTTTGCTATGCAAACATTGTCTATGTTTTTTATTCTTTATACAAAATATTATTTTTTCAACCCCAGGATGCAATATGCTAGTACCTAACATTTATTAATGTGATTGACAGGGCTTTTATGAAGAGGTAGCCACACCCCTATTGACAGATGTGCAGATGGTGTACCTCGGTGGGGCTAACCTGACTCAGACCAACTTCAGCCAGTATTACAACGGCTCTGAGATTGTGGTAGCTGGACAGATTACTGACAACAACATAGCAGAATTCACAGCAGAGGTTATAGCTATATCGGTGAGGTGACTTCTACGCTTTCATAAGTTTATTTGTTAAATTACTCAACTGCACTGTGTGCTTTAGAGATAATTTTGTCAAATGTAAATGTAAATTCAATCTTCAGTGTTTTGACGTGAGATTGCTATTAATATTTCAGAAAAGCAATAAGGTGAAATACTCAAGGACAACAACAACAGAGGAGCCAATTAAAGCCAGTTCTGACAGCAACATCCAGAGGCTATGGGCCTACCTCACTGTGAAGCAGCTACTGGACAAAGAGTGAGTCTGCTTGCATGGCATAATGTCTGCAACTGAGTGTGTACGTAAGCATTAACACACGACAGACTGTGCGTTGCCAGGGAATAACAACACACCTCAGCAGTGTAGAAAGCCACAAGGCTGAAAGCCGAGCTTTCACTGCGGAGGTGTGCGGTTATTCCCTGGCAACGCACAGTCTGGAGTGTGTTAATGCGCTTATAAAACGGTTGCCAATATTTTATTTGTGAAAATTAATGTTTAAATTAGTATTTTTAGCGAAAGAAAATGGCACGAGGCGTGCAGTTATTGTGAAACATTAACGTACCCCCCACCACTCCTTTTACTGTTGCCATGTTACTACGCCACAAATCAAGTATATTTCCTATCAAACTGATCATTTAGATTGTTTATAAATAGGTCTGAACACTTATGTACAGTTTAATTTCATTTAAATGGCATTCATTAGCCAGTTTGCTTTAGTGATACATTTTTTATGCTATTCAAATGTTTAGGTGATACAGACATTACTGTCAACATCAATCAGCCGGCTATAGCTACTGTACTGACGACACTATAGTTAACGCAGTCAAGCCAACATCTGTGCAGTTTTGCATTGCAAGCGCGTTTCTTTGAATTTTGTTTTTGGACATTTATATACATCCATCAAAAGCCACATTGTGCAATCTTGTCTGGAAACGAAACGTTATGAAAACGGACTTCATGTATTATGCAGGTGCTGTCATTAACAGGCTATAATTAATAAAACTATTTTCACTTCGTTCCTGGTTATTAGATGTTACAAATACTAAAGTATTTTACTAACTGCTGTACTGCAGTTATGTTGTAGTCTTAAGTATTTGACAAACTGGTAGCCTATATTTTATGAGGTGTCAAGGATTATTAACTGTCTGTGCGTAAAAGTGTTATACTACTCAGCGACTTGAAGTAGATGGTAGTTTCCAAAATATCAACGTATTTATAAATGGTCAAATCTAAAAATTCGATCCTTTCTAGATTTCTCTCTGCTGTCAACTTTAAATTCAGATCTTATGAGTTAAAAGAGAAAAACTGCAAGGGTAATATCTGTTCCATTCCATAGGATATCATCTTTTCCAATGAACAACCTGGTGATATCAATTTTTTTAAACATCATAAATTTATCTTCCTGTGCCCTCTAAATAGATTGGCATAGTTTGGGCAAAATCAGCACCAATCGCCGTAATCGTGAAAAAGCCTAAATGAATTAATTAAGCATATGAATAACTATAGGTAAATGTGAAAAGTAATTTCTACTAGTTCATAAAATTTTTGCATATGTTTTTGTTTGCATATGTGGTTTAAACACCTTTCTGTACATTACCTTGGAAAAATTAACTAATTGCGACATCCACTCTAAGGTTTGCACAGAACATCTTTTAGCCTATAAACTGTTCATTTGAAACAGTCGTCCGCTGTCAAATTGCGGGAATTATTTCAGTCGCATTGCACTTGAACATAATAACGTTCGTCATCAGAAAAATGCAGTTACTTTAATTCGCACTATTTTGACAAATAGTCAAAAAATAGTGTAAAATGTGTTATTAATATTAAGATGATTTCAACGACAGAGGGATAGAGATCATTTCATTTGCTAACAATGTGTAGGAAAACAATTGTAGGCTATATGCCTCAACAAATTACAGAAAATATATATAAAACATAGGCAGATCAATAATTTCTTGCAACCCGTAAGTCTTATTCAAATAACCGTTTTCCTAGAGAAGTAGCCTATCTTAATTTCGCCGGTAGAACGGGTAGTCTATCGTAATTCCTCTTTTTTTTTAATAATAAAGATGTAAACTGAAGGCTATTTCTTGATATTTTAAAATATGAAGAAAGGCGTCTAGGGTTAGTTGGATAAACAACCCAACCTGGGATATGTGGAAAACTCAGTGTTTGTAATGTGAGTGGTAGGTCAGACATTAAGCTAACGAGCCAGCCAACCGGTGTATTGACCGGTATTGACATGACAGCCACTAGCTAGCTATCGCTTCGTCACGAAAACACACTTTATTACAAAAAAGATTAGATTACTTAAAACCTGTGGCTGGTTAGCATGTCTACATCAGTGACAATGTTTTTGTGGTAAGTGAATGTTAAAATCGTTTTTATTTTTTACATGGTCTTATTTGGAAGTTGGTGTTGAGATTTGAAGCGAGAGGAATTGTCCGCCATGTTTTTTATTTTGTTCAGCTCCTCAGGGGGGCGTAGTGATACTTTTTGATTACAATACTAAGCACTTCAGTGAAAAGGCAACATTCTACAGTGTGAATATCAGGGAATTGTCATAGGCTTGGAATGCAATTTTAGCCAATCAAATTGCAGATATCACCGGATCCGTTTTATAACTGTAAATATGCAGTTGTCAATCCTCCTCCTGTGTACTGTATGTTTGTGTGTTTGTGTGTGTATGGAGGGTTCTGCAGAAATTGTTGAAACTGCCCCCAATCTAAACATCTTTTGTTCTCTTGTCTTATTTATTCATTTGATAAGCAGATAGTCATGTAATAATAAAACAAAACATAGCTTGAATGTTTGATTGTTTCTCTCACTAAAGTGTTATTTTGGTGGCAAAATTTTTTACTGATTGAGTCAAGTAATTTGTCAGATAAAGGTGCTATATGTAATACATGTACTGTAATAAATACAAAAATGACGCCAATGCCTCACTAGATATTAAGGAAACATGTTAAGCTGAAATACTATATTTTCTGAAAACAATGCTAATGTCAGTATTTTTTCTTTTGGAAAAGTACGTTCTGTGACGGAATTTATGTTTATGTTTTGGCTTGTGTGTTGTTATCAACTGCCCATTTTGACAGCACAAACGGATTGCCAGGCATACCTGTAAAAACTCAAACCCAGTGCGCTACAGCCATGGAAGCAGGAAACAAACGAACGAGATCATAGAGATTCTACACAACCTAAAAAAACTCTGAATGTTTCTAAACGGTTCCATGACCATAGACATAGTAAAACACGGTTCACTTGTCATGATTGCGTTGATCTTGATTCTGGGGAGGAGGGGGCGGAGGGATACAACTCAGGTATTTTGAATTTGAACTGTAGTACCCATTTTTTTACGCTGGCTGTCCGTTTTACATATAGCACCTTTAAAACTTATGGCCTGTCACTCAAAGCATTTAAATGGCCTTTTTGTGCTGTTCAAGGCTGAATGGATATTGCAATTCATAAGCATATGGACACAGAAGTTTAAGTAAAGCAACTGACAGTACACAATAAACACAACACATAAACATAACGAGAGACAATAGAGCACAAAGAACACATGAGCAACCCAGGGCTATAATGGTAATGATTACAGATGAGGGCAGGTTCTTAGCAGTGTTGGGGTGCGTTAATGTTGTTTATTAACGTTGTTTATTTTTAAACAACTCCTGTAGTGAACCATATCCTGTATGGACCTTAGCAACTGTATTTACCTGTTGGGTCTTTTAGGGTGAAGTCGAGTGGTGATGAGAAAGAGAAGGTGAAGAAGGAGACCCTGGATCTCTGTCTGAAGTACGGCTTTGTGACTCCTCTCACCTCCATGGTGGTCACCAAGCCCCAGGGAGAGGATTCACAGGTGGCCCACAAGCCCAAGGAGGGGGAGAAGCCCAGAGGAACCATGCTAGACACCCAGGCATCACGTGTACGTGGTAGCCGGGTCAATACTGGTGAGCTAAACTACCATCATCACCACTCAAACACACAAACAAACATATTCAAGTTTGTTTTGGAATCTTTTTGGGATCCTTATGGGATTTTATTCTCTAACCCATCACAACCCTTACCCTAATATTAACATAACCTTAACATTAACCTCAGAAACCTAACCATAATCCTAACTCCAAATGCTTAAAATGAATTCTGACCCCAATTTTAACACCACCCCCAATTGTACATTTTACTCTCTACCTGACCCTTAAGCTGGAAAACAAAATATCCATATGGGGACTGGGTGAAAAACCTTGTGGGAAATTAATAAATTTACGATCAATGGGAATTTCTTGACCACACTTGTACATACAGTAAAATTAGGATGTCACACACACACACACACACACACACACACACACACACACACACACACACACACACACACACACACACACA
>JACXGM010003080.1:0-20070 GCA_016801145.1 Umbra pygmaea | reverse complement strand
GTTGCAATAATGTCATCTGTGTAGATAAGAGAAGCAAAGTGTATGCGTGTTGTGCACATGCTACATTATGGCCAAGCATGCGCCCTTAAAATAGCATCTGAATAACACGCCACTGACGTTTAACTAGGTTTTTTCCTGGTCTATGATGTTAAACATAATATACTGAAATCAATTTAAACATCAGATTGTGAAATCAATTTAAACATCAGACTGATTTGGTTCTCGCCCTCAACACTGTTTGTTGTTTCGCTGTGTGATCCTTCCAATTATTTGATGGAATTGACTTGGATTGTCGCTTCTCCCTGAATATTGTGCTTGTTTCGTTTAGTTTTTGCAGGGCTGCTGACAGGAATCTGTGGGCCCAGGACAAACTCCACATTTTAGGCCCCCTGCTAAAGAAAATTACTGTGCAAAAACAAAATTTGGGGCCCCCCTCAGGACTGGGCCCGGGACAACATACCCGGTTGTCCCCCCCTGTCAGCTGCCCTGAGTTTTTGTGTGCACGTGTACGTTTTTTGTTGTCTCTACCTTCTGGCTAATTTGGTGTGAAATTGGACTATGTACTAGGATAGCAAAGCTTGCTTTTCAGCTAGCTTGTATCCCGGCGGAGCCTGTTAAGGTGTGTAGCTGAACTACATCACTGGATTGTTCCACAAATTGCTGGACTCTGACATTACTGTACTAAAAGCTCGTCTCTGCTGGATCTTACCAGATCACACCGGATTTTACTTGCTAATTGTCCTGCAACATTTTTAAATCACCTACAGTATCTCCAGGCTGCTACCTGCTAACTGGCTAGCTCAACGGTCTCCTCATAAGTTTCTCTCCTTGGCTTGCATTCTGGCAACTCATATGCCATGGCCTGGGCCACAGCTGTCCGTTCACACAACCATGACCTTTGAAGCAATTGCTTTTTCGACGTGCCCTTATTACCTAATGTAGCCTACCATCAGAGCATGATTGACACTCAAACTGCTCTATCATTTCTTTTAACCAAAATGAGTCATGAAGCCTAATACCATTGATTAATCCCTATGTGGTGTTTGTATTTCTGTTACTCATCCACTGGTCGTGGGTCTGATGGACCCACAATATTATTGGGTTATTAAAAAATTACAGGCATAACAACTTGTGTAGAAATTCTCAACAGACGTTTGCTTGACATCAATTAAAAGCAATATAAACAGCATATATCGTTAACACTTGCAATTTACCTCTGCTATATCACATTTATCAAGAGCAGTGCTATTCGTTTTTGTGATAAAATGTCACTTTTGTCAAATAATTTAATGATAATCAAGACATGACGGAATCAAATGTATATCATGATGAAATAGAGATTGAACAAGATTCTCATAATTATAAAGTTACATTTCACATTCAGTATTTTATGGAAATGATAAATGCACCACATTGAACACAAATCCCTGTCAGTGAAAAAAATGTAATGTAAATGTGTAGGGGGGCACCCAGTGTGCACTCAATGAAAATTTGTTCTGTTATTTACAGAAATGTGAGCCAAGGCCAATAAGTCTCAAGTTGATAAACTTGAAAAAGGGTCCCACAGCCAGAACATCACACAAGGGTTAATAATAGCTGTTGTTTTCAATATTTATATTTTGTAAAAAATTCTTATATAATTGCATTACACTGTAAAAAATATCTGTGAAAAAAAAATCTGGAAAAAGCACTGGTAAATTGTTGCCAGTAATTTTTTAATATTTTACGGACATTTATATTTTATATATATTACGGACCACCGTATATTTTACGGACCATATACAAATTAAGCACTGCCAAACATGAATGCTTGAACTTAACACAGCCCTAATGTCAACACTAATCCTAACTAGTAATATCTACTATATGATATGATTCACTGAAATAAACAACACACATGCACACACTGAATCTACTACAGTGAAAGACAATTACTACTATATGATATGATTCACTGAAATAAACAACACACATGCACACACTGAATCTACTACAGTGAAAGACAATTACTACTATATGATATGATTCACTGAAATAAACAACACACATGCACACACTGCATCTACTACAGTGAAAGACAATTACTACTTTATGATATGATTCACTGAAATAAACAACACACATGCACACACTGAATCTACTACAGTGAAAGACAATTACTACTATATGATATGATTCACTGAAATAAACAAGCAGAAACTGTCTATACGTAAACTGTATGTTCACTTGTTTCTGTTAAGCAGGCCTGTTTAACCGCAATCAAAGGACATTTTCGAACAGACACTCATATATGAAGTCACCACCAGGAATGCCAGGACCGCCATACTACCATGGGATGGCCTACCATGGGTTGTTACACAATACGCCACCATTACATGGTAGGAAAAAATGCTTTTTTTTACATAACTTAATCTCAGGAAGCATTATTATTGACTTTCCTCCGAAGATCAGGTAAAAATCTAAGCTGTTAACTTATGTAGCTAGTTGGACACAAAATGGAAGGTAATATATTACAGTAATATATTAATATATGAATTCAAAACAATAAAAATGTTAAAAGTTGCTACTTGTAGAATTTTGTGCAGTTAGAACAGCAGTATCTACTCTTTCATTGACCATGTGATTGCATTGCAGCATTGGTGTGTGATGCAAACTGTCCCACAAAGGAACTATGTCCTTATTTCCAGTGTTTCCCGAATGTTTTTGATTACTGTACCACCAGGGGTTCTAGTACCCATGTTTGAAAAACGTTCCCCAGGCAGAAGTTACTATTTCTTTCACCCATCTGCAAATAAACAACGCTTTAGACAAAGTTGCATTTGGAAGACCACTCCTGAAGCAAAAATATGCACATGCATTGACCAATAGGCTACATATCCATTTCCATTTGACAAAAGTAATTATTTCCTGACATGTAGATAAAAGGCTGTTTCACACAATGTGCATAGGTATTTGTCATGACTGACATTTTGATCTAGGGGTCGGGCTAAGGGGTGGATACCCCTTAAAACCAAGCATTTTCGAGAGCTTACTTGAAACCAAGGGGTACCCAGAATACACTTCGCATCCGGCAATAATGGCAGCCAGATAATCAAGAGAGTCCAATAAATGTATTTTCAGCTTTTAATAATTGACTTAAAAATTACGAAAGACTTGTTTTGTGCTCTACACAGTTCTGTAGATACACTCACCTAAAGGATTATTAGGAACACCATACTAATATTGTGTTCGACCCCCTTTCATCTTCAGAACTGCCTTAATTCTATGTGGCATTGACTCAACAAGGTGCTGAAAGCATTCTTTAGAAATGTTGGCCCATATTGATAGTATAGCATCTTGCAGTTGATGGAGATTTGTGGGATGCACACACAGGGCACGAAGCTCCCATTCCACCACATCCCAAAGATGCTCTGTTGGGTTGAGATCTGGTGACTGTGGGGGCCATTTTAGTATCATGTTCAAGAAACCAATTTGAAATTATTCAAGCTTAGTCATGGTCAGAAACAATGCTCAGGTAGGCCATGGCATTTAAACGATGCCCAATTGGCACTAAGGGGCCTAAAGTGTGCCAAGAAAACATTCCCCAAACCATTACACCATCACCACCAGCCTGCACAGTGGTAACAAGGCATGCTGGATCCATGTTCTCATTCAGTTTACACCAAATTCTGACTCTACCATCTGAATGTCTCAACAGAAGCCACTTTTTCCTATTTGTAGGGGAGATGAGTGGTACCTGGTGGGGTCTTCTGCTGTTGTAGCCCATCCACCTCAAGTTTGTGGCTTCACAAATGCTTTGCTGCATACCTCGGTTGTAACGAGTGGTTATTTCAGTCAAAGTTGCTCTTCTATCAGCTTGAAGCATTCGGACCATTCTCCTCTGACCTCTAGCATCAACAAGGCATTTTCGCCCACAGAGCTACCACATACTGGATGTTTTTCCCTTTTCACACCATTCTTTGTAAACCCTAGAAATGGTTGTGCGTGAAAATCCCAGTAACCGAGCAGATTGTGAAATACTCAGACCGGCCCATCTGGCACCAACAACCATGCCACGCTCAAAATTGCTTAAATCACCTTTCTTTACTGACTTTAATTTAATTTAATTTAACCTTTATTTAACCAGGTAAGTTGACTAAGAACAATTTCTTATTTACAGCAACGACCTGGGAGCAATTAGGGTAAAGTGTCTTGCCCAAGGACACAACGACATTTGGCTCAGTCGGGAATCGAACTGGCAACCTTCTGACTACAAGTCTGACTCCCTACCCACTGAGCCATCTGCGCCCCCTTACTTACTGAATGTCAGAATGGGAAAGAAAGGTGAGTTAAGTTTACATTTCTGTATGCATTTCTGCCTCATTATGCAAATGAGAAGGGGCTGTGTCTTAAGGTGCCAACTTCTGCCAATTGGTTGGTTAGCATTATAATGCATCGGTTGAATCTACATGCTAACGGCCAGTCGGACACACTCACAACAAAGATGGCCATTTACGATGAGGTTATCAGTATTGATGGCAGTTTGATATTAAGGTAAATATGGTGCAAAATGTGAGAGCACGTAGATGTGATGTGAGCACTTGTAGAATATGATATGAGAACTTGTACAACTAAAATTGAAGTCGTAGGTATGATGTGTGCAATTGAAGAATATGATGTGAGAACGTGTACAACTAAAATTGAACTTGTAGATGTGATGTGAGCAATTGTAGAATATGATGTGAGAACTTGCAAAACAAAAATCTGTACTTGTACATTAAAATGTTCACTTGTATAAAATATTCACACTTGTGAGCTGAATTTGAAGTCAAAGGAAAAAAACACAAGAGCTTGTAGAAAAAAAATATGTGCTGTAAATTTACTGGCAGATTTTTTTTCACTTGACTCACTTATCCAGTACAACCACAACTCGTTGATCACAACCTCTCGAATCGGTCTCTACAACCTCCCAACTGTGCTATATCGCATCACAAAGTGACGAATCTGCTCGCCTTGGCCTTTGCTACACCAGTTCTTGCAATACATTTGGTGCAAAACAAACTTGCACTTGTAGCTGTGAAAATGTGAGAGAGCAGGAGTGGGGGGGGGGGGGTGGACGGGATAAGCCAATCAGAAATCAGAAGATGAATCGCTCTTTTCTGTTCTTCATGTCGGCGAAGAGCAAATTAGTAATCGCAAATGGTCCAATGAAAATCCAGAAATCCAGAAAAAAACGCAAGGTGTTGGCAAGGTGACCACCGACCAGAACAGCGCAGGCGTAGGCCTTATTTAAACACTGAAGATTTGGAGAAACAGAAACCAAACGGAGACAGAGGACAACAAAATTGAGAACAGTGGAAATACAGACAAATATACGGAGGACGAGTGCCCATGGCTGCACCTGGAATAATTCTTCACCTACAGGGGGAGAAAACGAGACAGCGTGCAAATGCATCTTTTGAATTTTTGGAGTAATTAGCTTGGCTAACAAAGCAGCTAACAACACTTTACACTCCAGTGTAATCGTTAGCCTGGCATTCAGATAAGACAGAACAGTAGCTATAGCTATATACATGTGTGTGTGTGCTGCACAAATTATTAGGACAAACAATTTGTGTGTGTGTGCTGCACAAATTATTAGGACAAACAATTTCGATATAATAGGTTAAACCAGCAGTCATTTTACCAAATGTACCACTCTTTCACATTATGCGATTAATTAAACAATCCTCTTTGGACTTAATGCATTTTGATGATGTGTTAAACATCATCTGTTAAAAAGTAACCAGTACTTTGATGAGTAAAAACAGCGATTTTTTTATATGATCTATAATATGAAAGCTGTTTAAACTGCTGTAAATTTATAATTTAGATTGTCTGTCTGTTATATTTACAACATAGCATTACAGCATTTTATGGTAAAATTTACCTGAAATGAGAAGGTTACAGTGACTAATGGCAGGTTGCCGCCTAATAGTCATATTGATGATGGGCTGCTTTAGCTGGCTATTTACTTTATCATACCTAATAGTCATATTGATGGGCTGCTTTAGCTAGCTATTCACTGTATCATACCTAATAGTCATATTGACGATGGTCTGCTTTAGCTAGCTATTCTCTGTATCATACCGATTCTAGTCATATTGATGATGGGCTGCTTTAGCTGGCTATTCTCTGTATCATACCTAATAGTCATATTGATTGGCTGCTTTAGCTAGCTATTCACTGTATCATACCTCAAAACAGCACTGTTGTCTTGTTTACGGTACTTTTTGTACATTCAAATAACATCAACAAAGGTAAATATTGATCCATTCAGATTCTCTTTAAATCAAATGACTGACGGCAGTTGAGTGCAATCAAGTGTACAGCAAACATGATGATCAGTGTACTGTCATTCATTTTAAAATAAGTTACTTGGCAGCAATTCAAATGTCATCAATATATTTTCAGTAAAAGGCTGTTCTTCATTTAGTATACCTGTATTGTAATGTTGCAAACAGAGGCGTATACTTCAATGACTATAAAAAGCAGGTGCATTTATTTCAGGTGCATCAATGCACAGTAAAATAGTTCATAGTTAAATGCACTTACTATACTGTACTCAGTGTTAAATCATCATATACTAAACTTCATGCGATTTGAAATGCAGGTGCAGTTTTTCAATTTAACACAGTCTAAGTGAACATTAAAAGGACTTGAGTACATTTTTACAGACACAAGATTTGTGTCTGTATTAGTTGGCAGCATTAGGCATAAAAGTATTTTTTGTTTTGAGGCATGGACATTCATTAATTCCTGTAAACAAATAGGCAATGGACTTGTTAAAACTTCAATATTTTAATAAAGCAATTTTTGGGCATATGCTCATGTCTTGTTGCCAGCTTCTTGTACAATGGTTGGATATGCATCAGGGGGGTGTACCACCCGCTCAGAGAAGGGGGTCAGGATTGTTGGCTTCCCTGCTGAAAGTGAGAGAAGGAAGAAATGGTTAATTAATTTAAGCAGGAGAAATTGGACGATCACAGGAGACACCAACAACAAGAAATAATGCAAGGCAGTGATGTGAGGATATTGTATTAAGTAGAATTTATAAAATACCCTGAAGTAAAACATCAATTATGGTGCAATTAACTACAAATTGATCTTATATGGTATGTTCTTGGGGAGATGGTACAGGGTGTTTGTGCATAAAATAATCTGAAAATGAACAAACGTTACTCTACATCAGTGGTCCTCAAACCCTTCCATGGAGGGCCTAGTGTATGCTGGTTTTTGGTCTTTCTCTTAAATTATAGCATAATTAGGACCTAGACTGCCAGGTGAGGGGAGATCCTAACCAATTAGTGAGCTCCTCCATCAGGCTTGTACAAGGTAAAAGCAAAAACATGCATACACTAGGCCCTCCATGGAAGGGTTTGAGGATCACTACTCTAAATGCACATTTTGAGGTCAATCAAGTGAAAGACTAGACTAAAGCAGATGCCATACCTTCCATCTTTGTACATCACTGCAATAAGAAAAAAAAGCTCCTACACCAAGAGACAACTGTGCACCTGTCAATCTAGCTCAGATTATTACTGAGCACATTTACACAGCTAAAGCTGACACAGGTATATGAAAACTTGTATTTTTGCACTTATTGTCTATTGCCATTACTCCAACAATAAAATTGACATGTATTCTTCCTACTTCAGTTACATCACTGATTAAAAAGTGCAAGAGCTGAGGAGAGTGACAGAAAGGAAAGAGAGGATGAGGAAAGAGAAACAAATCCTACCAAAGAGAGAAAGAATATTTCAAACAAGGACAGAGGGGGAATAGACATTGCCTAAAATATATTTATAACTCAACCCAAATGTAATAATAAAGTAATTCGTTTTTTAAGTAATTGACTTCGACAGTACTGTAATAGTTTTAAAAACCATAATGGGCTAACGTGTTAACTGTTGACGTTAGCTAGTTTTCCTCAACCATTTAAATGTTTATTTTATAAACTTACGCTCAATAACGTCAACTAAAATGTGTCCGTAATGCAGGTTTCAAAAGTAATTCAGATTTTAAAGTTATTACCTCAGTAAGGAGCTGATGAAACAATGCTTCTCTAAGGCGACACGATTAATAGGTCAGTTTGTCTGGAACTTTTGACGGTCCCCATCTTTTTCTTCTTCTATGGGGTACTGGCGGATCGCAACCAACGTCAATGGTGCATACACCGCCACCTACTGTATCGGAGTGTGAGGCCGGTCACGGCCACCCACCCCTATATCCTCTTACCCACTCCCGTATCCTTGAGAATTCGCATCAGCCCCTTCACCACCACCCCCCCACCCCTCCCACCCCCCAACACCCCTCCCAAGCCCCACTCCCTCCCCTCCCTCCTAACCAACCCATACAACCTTTCCCTTTCCTCATCATACTTCTCACAATACAACAAGACGTGCTCCACTGTTTCCTCCACCAGACACCCCTCACACAATCCAGTCTCATGCCTCCCCATCATCCTCAGAGTTGCATTCAGCCTTGTGTGCCCAAGCCTCATCCTACTCCACACTACATCCTCCCTCCGACACCCCCTATACACCCGTTCCACCCTAACCATTTTCTGAATCCCATAATAGCCCCTCCCCGTCCTACACTCGTCCCACTGTTTCTGCCAGCATTCCAGCCCTACTCTCCTAACCATGGCTTTCATCTACCCCCGCCCATACGGTATCCTCACATCCACTTCCTCCTTCCGTGATCCACACTTCGCCACCCTATCCACCTTTTCATTCCCCTCAGCCCCAACATGTGCTGGCACCCAACAAAACCACACCACCACCCCCATCCTCTCCAGCCCCAACAACATTACCATCAACTCCACCAGCAAATCTCCCCTATCTGACCTACCCGACTTTATACTAGCCAACACCGATGTCGAGTCCGTGCACACCACCACCCTAGTCGGCCGAACCTCCTCCACCCAACCCAGTCCTAATATCACAGCCGTCATCTCTGCAGTATACACCGACACATGATCAGTCAGCCTCTTCCCCCTCCTTATGCCAAACTCTGGGACAAACACCCCAGCCCCTACCTTCCCACTAACTGGGTCCTTCGACCCATCCGTGAACACCCTCACAAACCCACCATACCCCTCCCCCAGATAGCTCTCCACACCCCCACTGATTCTCCTTCCACCCCACCTCTTCCTACTCTCCACCAACCTCACATCCACCTTCGGCACTGGAAACAACCACCCCCCCCAATGCTACCGCTGGTCCCACATCCTTCCCCTCCAAGCCATACTCCACCACCTTCTGCTCTACCACCCATCCTAATGCTCTCCGCTTACCCCCTACACCCCCCCAACACCTCCCCACCAACTCCACCGCCGGGTGCCCCTTTGTGCTCCCCTTTAGCCTCACCCAATAAGGCAACGCCAGCTTTTCCCGCCTCAGCGCCAGCGGCATCTCACCCGTCTCCACCTGTACTGCAGCCATGGGTGTCGACCTACACGCTCCTACGCACAGCCGCAGCGCCCGTGCTTGCACCCTGTCCAACACCTCCAACACTGTCTTAGATGCCGACCCATATATATAACACCCATAATCTAACACCGACCTAATCAGTGCCTGATAGACACACAACAGCGCCTGCCTGTCAGCCCCCCAATCAACCCCCACCACCGCTCTCATAAGGTTCAGCGCCCTCCTACACTTGACCTCCACATATGCCACATGCTTCCTCCACGTCATCCTCTGGTCGAACCACATGCCCAGATACTTAAAAACCTCCACCCTACCTATCTCCTCTCCATACATCTGTAACCCCACATCCACCACCTTCCTATTCGAATATACCATAAAGCAGGACTTAGCCACCGACATCCGGAACCCCCACTTCAGCGACCACTCTTCCACCGCATCCACCGCACCCTGCATTTTCCTACATTCCTCCCCCTCTTCCAAATCGCCCCATCATCCGCATACAACGCCACCCCAATACCCTGCCCCACCCATCTAAAGACATCGTCTATCATCACCGAAAACAACACTGGACTCACCACATTTCCCTGCAGCGTCCCATTCTCCACCTCAAACTCCCTCGACACCCCCGCCCCAACCTTCACCCTGAACACTCTCCCAAACAAGAACCCCACCACCCAATTATACAACCTAACCCCAATGCCTATCGTCCCTAGCTTAATCAACAACCCCTCCCTCCATAAAGTATCATACGCTTTTTCCACGTCAAAATACGTGACACACATAATTTCCTTCCTCGCCAACGCAGAGGCTATCTCTGTGCTTACCGTAACCAACGCATCCATAGTCGACCTACCTCTCCTGAACCCACTCTGTGCCTCACTCACCAAACCCCTATTGTCCAAATAATACCACAATCTACTCACAATCATCTTTTCCATCAACTTACACAAATTCGACATGAGCGCTATGGGTCTGTAGCTAGCCGCTTTTGTAGGGTCCTTACCCGGCTTAACAAACGGCAGCACCACTGCCCTCTTCCATCCACACGGGAGAACCCCCGTCCTCCACACCAAATTAAACAAGGCCAGCACCGCCACCTTCACACTTACCAAGGCATACTTCACCATCACATAGCACACCCCATCCTCACCCGGTGCCGTTCTACCACACCCCTCCAACGCTTTATCCATTTCATACATAGAAAACTCCACATCCATGGCATCACTCCCCCCCACTCTTCTGCTCATTACATCCCTGTGCTCTTCCAACAACACCCCTTTCCTCCGCCTTGCCTCCTCACTCAGATGCCCACACCCGTGAACAGCAGCAAACACCCGTCCTATGACCTCAACCTTATCCACCTCACTCACAGCACACACGTCCCCCTCTACCAACACCGGTATACTCCCCCCAGTGCCCTTACCCCCCATCTTCCTGAACATCCTCCACACCTTACTCAAATTCGTACCCCTCCCAATAGTCGAGCAAAACTCCCGCCACGCTTCCCTCTTTGCCCTCTTAATCGTTCGCCTAGCCAGCGCCCGCTTCCTCTGATAATCCTCCAGAATGCTCGCTGTCAATCCCCTTTTCAATACCCTCAGTGCCACATCTCTTTCCTTCACCCCTCTTGCGCAACCATGACGGTCTCCATGATCCGCCATTGCTGTATAACAACTGACTGATGAAGTCAACGGAGATGACGCAACTCCCTCTCAATGACTCTCTGGCACACCTAAACAGAATCAACAACAATTATCATCAACAGTTATACACCTTAGGACATTAGCAAACATGTTTTTCAGTACAGATTAGAAAAATAAAAGCACAAATCCCTGTGAAACTACGTTATCGTAATGTTAATGCATGACGGCCATTTGTGGTAAATTGTTGTCATTTACGGTAACGTTTTGAAGTTAGATCGTTTTGTTACTAACGTAATATATTATTAAGAATGTGAGGTGACTGTGGCATCATTTATTTACTTCTTAATCACAGTACGTAGCTATCTACCGAAACAAAGCTTTTGCAACAAACTTACTCTGTCTATTTGGGGAATTGTGGATCTTCGGTGATAAAAAGAACAGAAAAGAGCGCTTTGTCTTCTGGTTTCTGATTGGATCTTCGCCGACATGAAGAACTGGAAAGTGCGCTTCGTCTTCTGATTTCTGATTGGCTTTTCCACCCCCACCCCGACCCCACCCCTGCTCCATTGCCCTGCTCTCTCACATTTTCACAGCTACAAGTGCAAGTTTGTTTTGCACCAAATGTATCGCAAGAAATAGTAGCAAAGGCCAAGGCTCGCAGATTCGTTACTTTGTGATGCGATATAGCACAGTTTTGAGGTTGTAGAGACCGATTCGAGAGGTTGTGATCAACGAGTTCTGGTTGTACTGGATAAGTGAGTCAAGTGAAAAAAAAAATATGCCAGTAAATTTACAGCACATATTTTTTTCTACAAGCTCTTGTGTTTTTTTTTCCATTGACTTCAAATTCAGCTCACATGTGTGAATATTTTATACAAGTGAAAATTTTAACATACAAGTACAGATTTTTGTTCTGCAAGTTCTCACATCATATTCTACAATTGCTCACATCACATCTACAAGTTCAATTTTAGTTGTACACGTTCTCACATCATATTCTACAATTGCTCACATCACATCTACGTGCTCTCACATTTTGCACCATATTTACCTTCATATCAAACTGCCATCAATACTGATAACCTCATCGTAAATAGCCATCTTTGTTGTGACTGTGTCCGACTGGCCGGTAGCGTGTAGATTCAACCGATGCAGTATAATGCTAACCAACCAATGGGCAGAAGATGACACCTTAAGACACAGCCCCTTCTCATTTGCATAATGAGGCAGAAATGCATACAGAAATGTAAAAAAGACAGGGAGAAATAAATAGCGTTGAAAAAATAAATAGGGTAAAAAAATAGAAAGGAAGAATAAAACAGACAAAAATATTATAAAATACACATAAATACATACATTAAAAAATAAGTCATTAATAAATTAAGTTGAAGATTATAACCGACAATAAATAAATAAGGTAATTATTACAAAGGTGAATAAATAAAGAAGCTAATTAAAAGAGATATATACATTAATGTCTCATTGTATAATTTAATTACTACCTACATTTATTTGTTTACTGTATTTATTGTGCAATTAATCGTATGCTTATTTATTTTTTGAGCATTCATTTATTTATATATTTATTTCTTATTTTGGCAGACTTGGTCCTCCATATAGCTCTAATTGTCGTTGTAGCCGGTAGGCTAGCAAAAATATGTTTATTTTAGCTAACGTTACCTGTAACCTGCCTGAGGGCAAATGCTGCTTGTAACGAACAGTTAGTGCAACTTTTTCTTCGAAAGGATGGTTAAATACTACTGTAATATGTTTTTCACGGGATAGGGAAGATGCAGATCTGTTCCAGAATCACTGTTTATTGTATTTAATGACATGACATTACTATAGCTTTGTAATAAGTTTTGATGAAATTGGAATAACGTTAGCATGTTATACTAACTATTCCACCATGATAATCTATTTACCAAATGGGGGTTAGGAAAACCACACAATAAATTCAGTGCATCAAACATTAGCTTGGGATGTTTTTAAGCATTAGTTACCCTTAACAAAGTGTTAGGAATATCTGGTCCGTCTATCTATGTAATGTTTATAGATGTTTTAAAAATGGTTTCTTAAAGGTTTACACATTTTTAATCATTACCCGATACCTAATATATTACATGGTAAATATAATGTGTGTTACCATAAACTGTTCATTTACAGCACAACTTATAATTCATAAAAATTTTATTATACACAAGTATTTGCACTTTAAAAATTTTTTTATGCACAGTTTATGCAACAGCAGTTTATGCACTGTAAACCTTTTTTTATTTGGATAAAGTGTGGGTGAACTTAAACTTTATGGCTATTCTGTGGTTCCTGTAGGTTTTGCGTGCAGGGTGAAGGGTTGGAGGGCCTCCATGTCCATTTTTCTTGGGGCCCCCAAATTCCTTCAAACGGCCCTGTGTACACAACCAGGCATTATGTTTTTATCAGGTTTTCAAACAAACGTTAGACTCTATAATGATTCCAGCATCAGCATAGACTACGTTGTCTCAATTGATTTGACAAATGGCTGGTTATCTGCCTACTCAGGACACTTCACATATAAATACTATTAGTTCTAAACACTTACTGGCCACTTTATTATGTACACCTGTTCAACTGTTCATTAACCAAGTATCTCATCAGCCAATCATGTGGCAGCAAGTCAATGTCAAGTCAAAAAGCATTTAGTGTTGTGGCAAGAAGCCTAACAGTTTCCTCATGTTCTGAATTCAAATAGACTTTAATGAGAAAATCAGAATAATGACAGATCATTAAAGCCGAATCCACTCCCCGGGGCCAAACGGACTAAAAATGTAAGTGTTACACTCAGTTTTATATCACACATTACATCACTTTATGCCAACCTCTTGGGAGGGCTTTGCCCAAACTTCCCAATATATCTTATTCTATGATATCAGCTGGTCACTCCCTTATGTTAATTATATGGGCTGACTTTTATAGACAAAATTGGCACAGTTCCAGGACCTTATATAAAAAAGAATTCAGGCCCCTACAATTTAATACATTTGATGGTACTCCAAATACATTTCATTACATCTTGATGCATTTTCTGATACTTTCCATTACAAGATGTTCTTATAGTAAATTAATAATTATACTGTCTAGGGACCCTCATTATGCTACCGTGGAAGTGTGGTGCTATTTTGAGCCTTGTTAGTGGTCTATAATAGCGATTTAGTTTTACTTCATCCGTGCCCTCACAACTAGAGTTGGTTAGGTAATTATCAGATTGTACTAAAACTGGGCACATTCGATTAGCATAAAAACATATCCCAGAGAACGGTCGACTCGGTACAAATGTGTTATTAATCCCTAGGTTTATTTTGCGCCTGTCACACAGCTGTTGGGTGCGTTGAAGAGAAGAACGGAGATCAAGGCAGGGAAGAGCGTTCTTGGTGTTTATATGAACGAAAAAAGACGTATGAACACTTCTGTGTGGAATACTGACATGCATAGGAATAAATAATAGCTGCACTTCGGTTTCTACACAGCTACGATGCTCTACGCGGCATCGGACACGATGCGACACGATGCTAAGCAGAAAGAGCGTATGCTTGCTCAAGTTATACTTATAAATTCTGTAAAGAAGTGAAGACTCAATCAAGAATGTACACTCACAAAATACACGTCATATATCAACCCACCAGATGGTAAAAGTTCTTAAACGTCCCTCTCCTCCGACAGGAGGTAAACTCACAATAACACGCGCCGAACCTCCGGAACGCTGGGACTAAATAGGCATCTTGATTACCCATTATGCACCGGTGTGGAAGGTTAGCAAGTGGACCATTCATGCACAATGAGTAACCAAGTGCCTACTGCTCCCCAGTGCCCAGAGGTCGGAACCTAAAGAAAACACATACTTTCATTTTTATTCATACTACTCACATGAAACACATTGACCATCACATTAGCTCAAATGCCACGACAGCCCTGACAGTCCTGGCCATCGTGACAGCGCGGGAGTTGACCTTTAAAGCTAGGGTCACTAAAAACTAGCAAAAAATGGCTAGCATTTCAACTGAAAAAGTCCCACCTCCTCCCTTCAGAGCTACTTTCAAAAGCCACGCTTCCAAAACTTGTGAACGCGCGTTGATGTCTAATTTGTGATATTAACAAAACCCATCCAAATAAAAAAGCAAGATTATCTGTCTAGCAGAAATGAAGCGACCATGGCGTCACTCTTCAACAAGTTGGAATCGCGGAGTTGTTATGAAAAGCCACACCAATATTTACTCTGGTCTGATTGCGTGCTTTATTTGTTCATTGTTGATTCGAACAAAGACTTCCTTGTTTTGCTAGTTCTGGGTTGCACTGGAACTTTCTCTGCCATAATTTAGATTGTCTTGTACATACTGCTGCTTGTTCACAGGTTAGTATGAATGTACAAGCTTCGTCAGATATAGTGAGCTGGGGGCGTCACCTTTCACTGCTCTAGTTGCTCTTAGTTCCAGGGAACCGCAAAAAAAACAACATGAATAAAGTTAGAATATTTTTAACAATACATTACTTTGTCAGTGAACATGTTTTCTGCCGGAGACGCTAGATTGGAAGGTTGTCATTGACGACGATAACAAATCCCACGATCCCACGCTACTTCCCGACGTCATCCAAATACATCTTTTGCTATTGTTTTGATTGCGAGACCGCTAGCGGCCAAAAACGACATATTGTACGTTTAAGACTGCCATAGAACTTTATTTAAATCACCACCATTAATTCAATAAATTTCCTGTCATGCCCTCTTCACTAAAACAAAGAAAAAAGGCAAGTGTGTCAAGTTCAAAACCTGTGAATGTGAAGTACAGAGGAAAACGCAAATGTCAATTTCATTATTTTATTTCAGTTTTTATTACCCTCAACGTCTGATTTAAAATATAACACAGGTTGTCTCGCCTAAGAAAAAGGCACTGCCTGTAATTTTTTTTGGAGCGTAAATGGCGATTCTGAAATGACTTCAATGTAAACCATTTTATTTCTTCATCTCACTCTGCTTTACATGTCTGCCTAAACTAGGAGGAGCAGGAAGAAGAGGAGAAGCAGGAATAAGAGGATATGGAGGAGCAGCAGGACACCAAGGATATCTTGATGCAGGCAAGTGATTTTCTGACTCCTACACAGCTGTAAGTCACAAATCAGTTTTGGTGTTCTCAATGATGGTGTTCTCAGTGATGTATATTGTTTTACAGATAGAAATTAAATCTATATAAACCCTATTAAACTGTTTTGCTTGTTCATTCGATTAGTACACAAAAAATGGCGACTGTCATCAGTTGTCACGGTAACAACACGCAAATGTATATTGTTGTACAGTAGGTATAGACTTTGCTGAATATAAGGACAATCTGTCATTATGTACCTGTCTCGCTCATCAGGCAGCTCTCTAATTCAGGGATTGCAGGGTCGAGCGAGCATGAGTGCTCTGGCATGTGATCATATGGGTATATGGATTGATTGGACATTGGATGAATGTCTGACATTAATGTGCTTGATACAAGTTGTGGAATAATGATTATTTACATTAAAAATCAGTGTTCGGCATTCTGACATTGCCTGGGGGGCTCAGAATGAGGAAATGCAAATTGGTACATCGTTGCCCAGGGCAGACCCGTGGATAGTCAGATGGAAATATCTTGACACCTCACTCTCAAAATGCCTCCTTCAGTGTAGGCCAGAGGGCCTGTGAATTAAATTCTGGATGTATAGGCAGATATGTATCCATGTATCAATTAAAAGCTTTTGATTTGATTTGATACAGTATCTTTTATTTTGAACATGTAAATAAAATAAAACATCAAATTTTTATTCATTAAATAAATTAGCTACAAAATAATAAGACTACAGAGATAGTAATTCTTTAATCAATGAAAATATATATTCAACAGTTCTATTCACATTCATGTATTTACGTTACGCATACACATTAATATTTATACACATACTTCAAATTATTCAATAAATCTAGGTTATTAATTGCACTGTGCTTCTCTCTCTCTCTCTCTCTATATATATATATATATAATATTATTTCTTTGAATGTCTTATTGAATTAGAATATGTTTATGCCTTTGAGTTGAATGAGCAGTGTGACAAGAATTGGCTTGGCAACATGTGCTTGGAGGAAGCATGTGATTGATGATAATGCTCTAAATTATCTTAACTATTTTTTCCTGAAAGTTACTGTACTTCTACAGGCCTCCTTGGTGTGGTTTTCTCTTGCTGCATCATGCAGGTCAATCAGGTGCTGGCCAAGTTTCCGTCTTTCAACTCTTTCTACTCACTAAAGAAGCTAGCTTCTTTAGTGAGCAGGCTTCTTTAGTGGATTCCTAGCCTTTCCTAGTTTCACATTCAGAATAATAACGTTGGATTCAACGTGATAAAAATCGATTAACAACAAAGGAAATATTACACATTTCATAAATATGCCACTAAACTCTATGAGAAAAGTGTGACATATTTACTAACTTATAATATTTAAAAAATATTTCTATACATTCACAAAACATGTCAGCAGATACAAAACATTTTTACACATTCACAAAATATTTCCACAGATGCAAAACATTTTTACACATTCACAAAATATTTCCACAAATGCAAAACGTTTTTTACAAATGCAAACATCACTTCACAACCTCAAAATATTATTGGCCCTTATTTGATCACATAGTCTTGGTCTATATCCATTTCCAACATGGTCTGAATCTCAAACAGAACCTGCAAATACACATACAAAAACCTTTTTGAAAGATATTGTACCAAGTCCAAGCGTTATAGAGATGTTAACCCCTCTTTCAAGACATATATTACCGTTAGGTTCAGATCATGTAGAAAATTAGACTCACATAGCATGTAAACACAATGCTGGATACCTATCCAGGGGGGCAGCCATGCTGTCTTCTTGTACACAGCTCTGTCTGTACCCGTATGGTTCATTTTGTCTCCTAGCACTCTACCTGCGTCTTCTCCACATGTGAATTTATGCTTATTTTATCTTCTCCTGATCCAATCTGTAACTTCAAACAGCATCAATAGTGAAAGCATTATACATAATTCTTCCCTGACTAACCACTGTTAATGTTGCTTCATCTTTAAATGTAGTTGCTGACCTTTCTGTTGTAGCTGTTAGTATTTCTGCACTTGTCCGGGTACTGGCTGTATCAGTTTTTGCTGCTGCCTTGTGGCTGGACGTCTTTCTAATGGAATTAATTGCACTGACATTCACCAGTGGGAGTCGATCTTCTTCCTTAAATGTATTTTTTAGCAGTTGATACTATGATTCCTGTGAAATTGAAAATGTATTAGTAAGATATTAAATGGTGTTGTGAAAAACTATATTAGTACATATAATTAACTCAAATATGGCAAATACTGAAAAGTAAGCTCCACTGCCAGTGTGGTCTCTGAAGAAAGGGTGCACTGTAAACCCGGATAGGTGAATTCACTTAAAACAATTTAGGTAACCGGTTGCCTTAAAAACGTTGAGTAATGGGATATGAAAACTTGAGTGCATTTAACTTTAAAATAATATAAAAAATTCCACCCTTTCATGCATTTAAGTTAAATGCACTCAAGTTTTCAGAACCAATTACTTAACGTTTTTAAGGCAACCTCAAATCTTTTAAGTGAATTCACCTATCCGGGCTTACAGTGTGTTTGTGGACCAGTGTTAAGCAAACTCTAATGTACTGCTTACTAGTAGGATACCTACATACCTGTATATAGCAGAGCAGCATATCCAAACAGGTCATTTAAATGTAATTATATTTTTCTAACACTTTAATCAGATATATAATTTAATTAAAAAAGGAAACTTTCATTTGGATAAAGGATCGGTTTAGTAGAGTTTTGTTTACCAGGTGTAGCTGCACATTTCATCAAACAGGATCTGGATGACCTATGACCTCAAATTTGATCTAGAAAGGCTGGTTACAAAGTCCTCACCCTGTGTATCCAGTTTATATTAAATATATGCACCAGAAAGTGTGGAAGGCAGAAATGGACACGCCATATCTTTTGTTGTCGGCCGTTTTCCGTCTTTTGGATTGCTAAACAAAGATGATAACATGTTACACTTATATCGATTGATTTATGTTGTAGTTAAGGTTATATTAATCTTTTGTCATTCATAAATGCAAACACCATTACTAAGCACTTACTCAACATTGTTGCACTTCTGAAGATTATCTGAGGCTTTGATGAAGCTTACTTGATTTTTCAAGGAATTGGACTGTCCAGAAAAAAATATTCTGCACGCCAATGACCCTAAGCACAAGGCAAAGTTGAACCTCCAGGGGTTACGGCAAAAAAAAGGTTCTGGATTGTCCATCACTGTCTCTTGATCTTAATATTATCGAGCCACTCTAGGGAAATCTCAAACATGGAGTTCATGAAAGACGAACAAAGACTTTGCATGACCTGGAGGCCTTTTGCCAAGACTAATGGGCATTGTAGACAATTATCACAAATGACTGCATGCTGTCATTGTTGCTAAAGGGGTCAATACATTGTATTGAGAACTGACGGTATGCAGAGTTTTGAACAGGGGTCATTTAACTTTTTTCTTTGTTGCCATGTTTTGTTTTATGATTGTGCCATTCTGTTATGACCTATAGTTGCCTGCTACCTCATGTTTTCTGTAAAAATGTTACATCTATTACCAATTATCCTGGGGTATACAAACGTTTGAGCACAACTGTATTTTACCATGCTTGTGAGGACTTCTGGTCATAATTAAATCTGTTAAACCAAAACGCACATGCACACACTGGCCCTCATTTATCAAACGTGCGTAGAAACCAGTGTAGATCTGAGCGCAGAAATCATCTTACGACGAGACTCACGTGTGATTTACAAAAAATTCGTATCACTCCAATTCCAGCGTACGAATGAACGGGTGTTGATAAATCAGACGGTTGAAATTCCATCGTAATTTAAATATCACGCCCATATTTATGCAA